>JARFYF010000060.1:15228500-15241121 GCA_030265395.1 Rhina ancylostomus | reverse complement strand
TCCAGAACTTCAATCTTACCAAATATTTTGGATATCAATGATTTCTCTCCAGCTTACCTCGGCAGTGCTTTCCATCCCAGTGCAAGAATCCAGTGATGCAGCTACACACTGCCCGCTCCCCACGACTTGTACAAATCTGTTCACAGCCACCGTTGTCCACCTCGCACCAATCAGCTGCTGCAAAACAGGAAATGTACAGCTGCCACACGTGTGAGTGGGTGTCAAGGATTTTGCTTACATTGCTCAGAACCAGGCAATGCCTAAAACCTGATCTTTATCCATCAGTACAGGCCAAAAACACCACATAGTAAATGCAACATGGTTCCCTATTCCTGCTCAAGCATTAGATGGTTAAATCATATCTTACACCGTTTATATGTCCCTGATTCAACAATTTCAGTGCATTTGCTTGACAGCTTTGCCCATTTCTGTAAACCTGAGCATGTCCAAAACTCTGCTGCCTGTATCTGAACTCTCACCACCACCCATGGTTGCTGTCTACATTGGCTCCCAATCCACTTCCCTTTTCAAATATATACATGGCCTGGTCTCTCTGACAACTAATGTCCTCCAGCCTTGTAACCTTCAGATATCTCTATTGCTGGACCTTAAGTTTTAATTGTTCTAGTAATGGTGTCCTTGTTCTCAGAAATGTCAAGGCTCAAGCTCTGGAATTCCCTCTCTGTAGACAAGATTTTGGTAAACAGCCATGTATCTCAATATGGTTCAGTATCAAATGTTGTTTGATGTTGTCCTGGTGAAGGGAGTTTATAATGTGGATGTGCCTCTTCTCACAGCGTTGAGCCTTCACCGAAAGCATCACAACAGGCGCTCATCTGGCATTCATTGGGAGTCAAGAGGAGGCTTCCCCTCCAGAGAGCCACAAACCCATCTCAGCCTGAACAGCTGATCAGGTACAAGTGGGTCAGCAGTTCTGTGCCTAATTACAACTGTTCACAAGGTTGCCCTCTGCCCATTTCTCACACAGTCTTAATGCCTCTCTGTTTTCCCCTTTCTCTTTCTTACTGTTGTTGGCATCCTTTCAGTTAAGGAAGTTTCATACCATTGCAACATCAGCTTTACAAATGGCCCCAGGCAGAAAATACACATCCCCTGCCATTGCAACTAACCTCTTCTCCTGATGGGTCCAACAGAGAGGATCTGCTCTTTTGTGAGTTGCCCATTGTTGTCAGCAAGTCTCCTGCTGTGAGTGGGACATGTCTATAGGAACCGACATTGAAAGATTCAGTCAGTATGTGTCTGAAGCACCCACTCCATCAGAAACCTAACAAATGGAGCAGCGTTTACTTCCAACTCCTTGTTTGTGCTTGACCTTGTGTGAACTTTGATTTTTTTTAAACCCTATAACACTTTGTCTGTTTCTTTTCAACATCTGATATCCCACCCCACTATGTGCTATTCTGTCACACAATTATATCAAATACATTACAAAATGTCCCAGCAAAGTTACTATGACCATGTTTCCTCACTATTCTCCCTCCCTATAAAACCTGCAAATATGGCCAAGGTAGAGAACTCAATTCATGAAGCATTGTTGGGTGTATAAGGGTGAAGTACATTCATAGTCAAACATTACAGACCAAAGGGTTTTGATGTATGAATGACAGTAAATTAGACCACATTAATGAGAGGTTTCTCCGTCTGCACAATTCCTCATTTTGCTTTGGAATACACAGGTTTTGAAGTATACTTGGTGTTACTGATAGGGTTTGGTATGATTCTTATTACTCACAACTCTGCAGTTGTTGATATCTGAGTCGCACAATGACACATCACAATGTAGATGAATCTCTTCATAGTCCCCAATAAACTTGAACACAATGATATGGAAGCGGCAGGTGAGAGACACGCCATTCTCCTCCATCTCTATGGTGCTGTCCTTTGAGTTTGGACACCTGCTCAAAGCAAGAACTGAGAGGTCATACTTTGTGGATGACAAGGTTAGACTGTAATCACTGTAAGGGAGGGACCAGTGGACAAAAATCTGGATCTACAATGCAGGGGGTTGGGAGTCTGTAGCTGATCTCTCAAAGGGAATGTGATAGCACCTGGAGCCACCTTGCCCCATCCCCGGTGAGTGGAATCTATAGGTATACCTTACAGGAAGGATGCACACCCTTGGAGAGTGTGAGGGAGCATCTCCAAATAAATAGGGTGGTGGGATGGGGGAAGAGGGGTGAGACGGGGGAAGAGGGGTGAGACAGTGATATAGACTGTGGGAACTGAACGTCTCAAAAATCTGCCTTGTTAGTGAGCAGAGGCTAATTCAGGGCAAGTGAGCATCAGGCAAGGGTGTAGGACGAGGATTTCTGGTGACTTTAGGTGGATTTGAGAATTGAATGTGGAAGGGTGGAGAGTGCTCGACCTGCAGCAGAAGACTTGAGGAGAGCCCACTGGGGCTGATGATGGAAACGGAAGCTCACCGCACTGAGCCATGAGCAGCTGCAGTTCCCCACCAATTCCTCAGGGGATTTAGGGAGGAGTAGCTACAGCTGCCTTTGCCGACGATGCCCAAGTCCTAAATTAATAAAATAACATTGAGAAAGGTTCTGCATGATCCGCCATGCCCACCAAGTTGGTAAGAATCTGTAAATGCATCCTGGCGTTGGGAATATGTAAACACAAATGTCGCAGCCCATTATAGTTTTTGTACACATAGAAGGACAAGATATCTCACCATGAAGATTTGGGAAAAAGAATTCACACCAACCCTTGCTCTATTATCATGTAGCGTAGTCGGTCCTTTGGATTGCGAGATGGAGTAGCCCAGCACCGATTGGTGATCAGAATGAGCTGGGTAGAATCTGCTCCTTCGACAAACACCCCAATGTACAGGACGTCCCGAGTAGTGAGCGTGACCTCGCCTTCTCGATATGGAAACTTGTAGGATGAGTTTTTATACAGAGCCATTTTAGTGACGAAACTCCCTTCTTTGGTGGGGAGAGTGAGGTTGACGACACTAAGGTAAACAGACGTCATCACTTACACACAATTATTCTACATTTCCCAAGTGTGAACTTGTTTCTGTCCCTTGACTGCACTAGGAAAGCCCAGGTAAGTATTTTTTTCCCAAATTGCCAATCGTATACTCCAGCCATAGATTTCTATTGTTCAGCCTCCTGACAGAAAGACATGGCCAAGGTAGAGAGCTTGATCCATGAAGCACTATTGGATGAAATAGGGTGGACTACCTGAGGAGTTAAACAGTGCAGAGGGATTTTAATGTGCCAGTCATAGTAAATTAAAGTTTAAATAATTAGGAGTTTCTATACCTGCAAGTTCAAGGTGAAATTGAAAACCAGTTCTTGAATTTACAATTGGCAAACAGGAAATCAAGTACTTAGTTATTATGTTAAGAGTAAGATTCAAATTTGCTTCTTTTGTACTGGTGCAATTTCAATAACATTTCTGCAAACTGAACAAATTTTGGTTTGTCAATTGTAGATAAGTATTGGGTGTTCAAAGTGTGTAGTACAGAACAAAGTGCAATGTCAATTGTTTATACCTGCTGATTGGCACATCTGTCAGACCAGTCTACACGAATAAAATAACCAATAAGATTCAAGAGAAACTTCACCAAAAGACAATGAAGATTGATTAAATAAAATCAACAGACCTCCAGAACCCATTGTCCCCAATCTCCTTTGTTTCCCCATCACCATTTACCAAACCCTCCACAAAATACAGGAGAGAGAACAACCAATCAGGATCATAGAAAGGCAGTGCCTGAATGTTTGACCCAAGACACTGTTTACCTTAGCATTGGCCTTACAACAGTTTCTAGAGAAACCTTCAGGTCAAGTTCATAGGCACAGGAAAACTCAACATTGATGACTCTGTCCCGAGTGATCACTGTCCCTGTGTTGTTCAGGCTCTCAATCCAGACAGTGTTTGTATACATTATGTGGGTTTCATTTGTCTGTGGAGAGGAAAATAGCATAACTAAAACACAGTCACCTTCAGACAAAGCTGTTCAAACCAAAAGAAATAATCTGAATTTCTGCTCTTATCCTTTGATCTCTAACTAGGTAAACCTACCTGGCACTCCCACAATAACTAGTCTGTCTCTTACTTGAACCCAGGTTGCTGCCATACTGAAGTAAGTTTTCATACATGCACTTGTGCATATGGAAATAAACTTGACTTTGACTTCAGTCTAACTGAACACACTACCTACTCCAGAGGAGTTACTCCCCTTCACCCTGACATCTTGCACTTTGCAAGACAATCTGTTTCTCCAGTTTAAACTAGTCTCTCCTTCTGGTCACCATCACTCACTCTATCGTTTGCCTCTACAGTGAGCAGGTGTGCCCCTGGGTAACCCAGCTACAGGTAACTGCCCCTCAGTTTGTGCCCAAGTTTGGCAAAACTCAGACCTGCTCATGCATTTTGTTCTTATTTATGTTCTCTTGTTTTTATTAATAAAGAAGATAGACGTTCTACAAACAAACCTCCAATCCCAACCCCAGCACATTTTCAGAGACCCTTAGGATGTGCAGTCCCTCCCTGGGAATTCTTGGGATGTTTACTGTAGCTGTGCAGAGTTGAGACAAAGTCATGGACAAAAGTAATTGGTGCTTCAGATGAAAGTGAAGCAGAGAAAATACAATGGGGGGGCCAAGTGTGGGCAGCTGTGACAATATGAACAGAATTCAATACAGACCATGCACTGCAGGTAACAAATGTTCACCTTCATGATATTCCCACAGTTCCGGTTAGTATTATTGATGTGAAATGCAATAAAATCATCTCCCTCTGAGCCCAAGCAGCGGTTATCATTAACACGAACATCCTCGCGCTCAAACCCCAGCTGGTAGAGTCGGCACTTGGAAATATAAACCTCCATCTGGGAATATTTGCACACCACATCTGCCTGGACAATGTCATCTGCAATGGAAAGTGGAGAGAACCACAGGGTTAAAGAGTAACATCTGCTCAAGGAGGAAGACCATAGTCTACATTGCACACCATTTAACCAAAAACCCAGCCTGCATCCTTCAAATTTAGAGCTGATGTATCAACTTACAAGGGGGTACACATCTCTGAACAGAAGGGAATTCACAAGCATCTTATTCATCCAAAGACCAGTGAGTGTGTGGAGCTCACTGCTCCATGAAAAGTTGATGCAATGAACATGCTGGAGTTTGTAAGGACGGATGGTGATTCTCTGGGAAAGCTGGAGAGAAACTGATGACAGAGAAAAGAACGGAAGAATATATTGGCAGGGCTAAGTTTCTTTTTCGTAGATGCTGGAAATCTGAAATAATGCAGCAAATTGTGGAAATACTCAGGCCATCCAACATCGGAGGGAGGAACAGAGTCTCTTAAACTGAAACATTAACTCTGACAATTCTGCCTCCACTGATGCCATCTGACCAAATGAGGATTTTAAACATTTTCTGTTTTTTTCTGCTTCTTGGTTCTTGCTGTGCAAATTGGAAACTGTTTAAATACAATAATAGTGAATGAATTATTTTTAAATGGGTGTGAAATGTTTTGTGATATTCTCAGACACAGGGCCTTTTAATTGCTTTCTTTCCCCCCCCATGAACATCCTCGACAGTGTGGAAGAACGAAAGCCCCGTTTATTTCTCAGTGTCGGGGTCTTTGCTGTTGCAGAAGATCCAGAGTCTGACGTGTGGCTGAAATAAGAACAGAAACTGCTGTAAACACTCAGGAGGTCAGGCAGCATCTGTGGAGAAGGAGACAGAGTTAATATTTCACGTTGAAGACGATCAGAAATGCTGAGCCCATTTCTCTCTGCACAGATACTGTCTGACCCGCTAAGTATTTCTAGCTTTTTCTGATTTTAAGATTTCCAGCATCTGCAGTTCTTTGATTTTCAGTTTTATGTTTAATTATCAGTTTCAACCCACCAGCTAAAAGTGTAGGTAAATATTCCAACAGGTCAAATTCAGATCATTGAAGTCCATCAGACAATCTTTTCCTGAGGGAATCTGTTCTGAGATCTCCAATTCTTTTGTTGTGTTTCCTCCTTTATGATACTGACAGCAGATTACATCAATATAACTGATCTGGCATTCAGCAGCATCTTCACCTCAGGGAACCTGGTGTGAATTACACCAGAGAAGCACTGATCTGTCCCACACAAACTCAATGTGACTTACCCCAGCGCCGTACAAATACATTGCAGGAACCAGACACCTTCACCGCACAGTGTAACTTGCCTGGAGCAATCCATCCCAGGAAACTGGAAACTTCCCCACATTGCCTGCTCACTTTCACACAGTGACTACTTGACAAGGAAGGTTCTAGAAACGGACAAGGAAACCCAGGGGAACAGCATCCATGGGAATTTCCTTTGGCTGAATATTTCCTACACCGTTCCTGCACGCTATGCACGAGGAGGTTCACCTACTCAGGATTTTGTTTAGATACCCAGTGTTTCTGCGGATTTACCACTGTCGGGGCTCTGTTCCTCTGGGCAGCCACACAGGTCTCCGTTGCCCTGTCGGCACAAACTGTAGTTGGTGCAAATGCCTCCAGCACAAGGGTCATCGATCAATTCTGCTAAAAGGAGACAGACGTAAATGATTAACCCTTAAACTTAGCTCACAGACCAGTCCTTTTCTGGTCTTTGAAACACCAGTCCCGGCAGACCCATTCACCCAGTCAAAAGCACTACAGGGAGTTTAGGTTCTCAAACTCCCAGTGGGAGATCAGAGACCTGAAACCCACTCCACCACCCAGCAAAGGGAGATCAGAGCCCCAAACCCCCAACACCGGGGCAGATCAGAGCCCTGAAACCAACCATAGGGAGATATCAGGCTCTTGAACCACACCCCAACCAGGACCCCACCCCAGGGGGAGATCAGAATTCCAACTCGCACCTCAGGAGAGACTGTAGTCCTGAACTAACGCCTGAAGGGGAGGTTCAACAAAGGAAACCCCCCACCCTGACCTCAGAGGGAGCTCCAAAGATCTGAGCCCTGAGCCTGGCCTCTAACGTTACCGGCTTCTCCTTACAGCAGTTCTCCCGCCGAATCCAGTCAGTGCTCAGGATCCCCAGTGAGCGACAGGCCTCTCCGTAGGCTGCCAGCGAACTGCAGATTTGCGATCTCTTGTCCCAGTAACAAGCATCCAATCCGCACGACTCATAAAATGGCACCGGGTTGATGAATCCATAACACGGCTGGAAGAAACCTTTCATTTCCGTAAGTTTAAGGCAACTTCCCTCATTCTGTAGCCGGATGATGTCCCGATTATCACAGGTAAGTGATAGGACAGTGTACTGCTCTTCATCACAGCTGTAAGAGGGACACGTGCATTCAGCATCCACAGAGACAAGACCACTTGCAGGTAACTTGAACCCCTCCACCCCTCATGTGCTCTCTGAAGACAACATGAATCTCCAAGTCATGGGACAAGTTCCAGAATCTCGAGATCTTTTGCTTGAACTGAGGTGAGGAATTTCAGAAGAAATTCCAGGGAACTGTCCTCAGTGCTGAGATTCCCTTCCAAAAATTACATCCTCTCACAGTAGTGGGGCTGTGGAATGAGGGGAAGCAGAGGCAGTGATTGGGGGGTTGGAATAAAGGCCACACTGGGATGTGTAGATGGAAGGAGGATTTTGAAATTGAAATACTCTGGACGGGAAACCAATGGCACCCTGGGTAACAGGCACAAATGAAGATTTGTTGGAATTCATGCTGGGGCCAAGCTTGCTGTGAACTGTGTCAGAAAAGCTGCACTTCAAAATGATGGAAGTGTGGGCAAGAGTTTCATGGTTGGTCATCAGATGAAGTCAATAGGAGATGGAGTCAAGCAGAATAGCATGGGATTGGTGCTGGATAAAATGGGGTCTTGAATCAGAGTTCAGGAGATGTGGATAATGAAGGCTGACATCTCCTGCTGCAAAGCAGATACTCCCGGGGGCTACGTTGCAAACTTCAAGGAGGTTTTTTCACCAGCATGAACCTCAAAGGTTTTGTTCAATCTACAACGACGTTACAGGGAGTCAGACAGCAATGATGGTGGAGGCAAAATGGACAAAAAGAACTTGGTGTCGTACTTAAAGAAGTGGAAGCTATGTTTATAGCTGACATCGCAGAGAGGAAGCAGGAAGGTGAAGAATAGGCAGAGACCAAAGATAAAACATTTGGTTAAGTAGAAGGTGGCCATACACTGGAGACATGGAACAGGCCGGAGAGGAGCCATAGTTACCATAAGGGAGGCTGGGGGATGGAGGAAGCTGGAGTAGGCAGTTATTGTTCATTCATACAGCTTGTCCATGTGGCTGTAATCTGACCTTCAAACTATTTGTCTATGAGGTTACGAGGTGGATACCGCAGTGTGTCCTAAAGTTGATTGTTGACTATTCCCTATAATACATTGGGACTCCAGTGACTTTCCCCCCCCCCCCTCCCATCACAGCCCTATTATTTGGGACTATTGGATACAATTCAGATTCTGAACTTAACTACAAGAGAAGAGATCCTTTTTTTTTGTCTCATCTAATCAACACATTTTTTGAGAACAGAAGGAAGAGGAAAATGTTGATGAAATAAAGTAACTGTAGGAACTAGTTGGGGATAGGAAATTCAGAAAACCAGAGAGACAATTCTGTAAGTGAAGGAACAAAAATGCACATGTAATCACACGGCATTACACACAAGAGGATGGAATACCAAATCCAGGCCACAGAATCCCCTCTCAAGAAGAGGCCATCAACAAAGGGTCTTTAACCTCTGCCGCAGTCTCCGAGTCCCTTGTTGCCTGGAAGGTGCCCACCTGCTTTGGAAACTTTGACAGGGTCAGATTTCAGGAGCTGACCCTATTCAGTCCCCATATACCTATGTATCCTAGACAGAAAAGGGTTTACCTGTTTTGCATGCCATTGGTTTTCCAGCTCTTTGCCAACTCCAAGACAGTTTGTGCCGGTTTTCCTTGTGAACTTAGGTCGTCATCATTGGGGTTTCCATTAAAGTTTCCACATAGACCACACACCTTGTTCTGCAGGCGTTCTCCCATCCTGATGGATAGCAAGTTAAACCAGTTGTATTGGATCTGAATACCTTGAATGGTATCAACGATCAGGAATCCCTCAGCTGTTGAGATCTTCGTCAGCCCTGTGACAACAGGAATGGTGACTGGGGTTCCATTCACCTGACAAATTAGGACACTGTTAGTCACAATTATGGGAATATTTTCCACTTTCCTTTTTCAAAGTCAAAGTTTATTGTCATATGTACAAGAACATGTACAGACAGGTGCAATGGAAAACTTACCTGCAGCAGCATCACAGGCACACGGCATCAGATACACAACATTCACAGGAAAAACATAAATTATACAAAAATTCATTAAAATACACTGCAGTTAACTCTACTCCAGCAACACCACCCAAACCCAAGGATGATGACAGCAAAGGCATTGATACAGCACTATTATAGCATCCAAGTTCAAGTTCAAGCTTATTGTTTGAACAATACCCAGGGTATAAATGCAATGAAAATTAGCTTTTTGCAGCAGCACAGTACGTTACAGACATGACAAACAAAACTTAGTGAACTGAAATTATACATAACTTACACGTGCACAAAAATAAACAACAAAACGTAACAACTCTAGTCCCCTTCAAGTCACACCTCTTCCTGATTGGAATAGATCACTGCTGTTTCATGAGCACCGGATCTAAATCCTGGAAGTCTCTCTCTAACCAGCACAGTGGGAGTAACTTCACCAGGAGGACTGCAATGGTCCTCTCTCTATAACTCAGGCCTTCAAGTCCTGGCATCATCCCTCAAATCCTCTCTGCACTCTCTCCAGTTTAACATTTTATCATTCTCACATTCTCAATTATTTACATTCACACACGGTCATGTTCTCTCATTCACCCTCCACCTGCTTGAGGACTATTAGGGATGGGCAGTAAATGCTAGTCTTGCCAGTGATGCACACTTCCCAAAAATGAATTTAAATATTGCCTGTTCCCAGGGCACCATAAACAGCTCGGTGAAAGTTTCTTCAAGGTATTTTAACAAGATTGTAATGGCAAAGTTAAGAAACAGCCACCGGTGAAAACTCCACAAACATTTTATACGAGGTCACTGTGCAAGTGTGCAACAGTGACCCCAGAAGGGAACATCAGTAAATGCAGATGCACGAACAATATTTCAAAGGCGCTTGGACAGATTTGTAGAGAACTGGGCCAAACGTGAGTAAATTGGACTGACTTAGGTCTGCATCTTGGTTAGCATGGACTGGTTGGGCCAAAGGGCCTGTTTCTGTGTTGTACAAGACTCTAAAATCACAAATAACATTTAGTGGATATTTTTAGTAGATATACTATATCAAAGAAAGAAAATCAATTACATAATGGAGAGATTGACAGTGCAAGACAGGAGAAACTGGGGCACGTAGTGAGGTCCAGAACAGAGAGTGAGAGTGAAAGTGGTTGACAGAGATGAATGAGAGAAGAATATGACCTTGTGAGAATGCAGATAATTGAGAATGTGAGAATGATAAAGTATCATTAAACTGGAGAGGATATTGTTAAACTGGAGAGAGTACAGAGAAGATTTGAGGGATGCTGCCAGGACTTGAAGGCCTGAGTTATAGAGAAAGGTTTGGCAGGCTAGCTCTTTATTCCTTGGAGCATAGGAGATTGAGGGGCAACCTTACAGAGATATATAAAACCATGAGGGGCATAGTCAAGGTGAATGCACATGGTCTTTTTCCCCAGGGAAGGGGAAATTAAAATTAGAGGGCATAGGTTTAAGGTGAAAGATTTAAAAGGGACCTGAGGGGCACCTTCTTCACGCAGAAGGTGGTGTCTATATGGAAGGAGCCGCCAGAGGAATTGGTTGAGGCAGGTGCAGCAACAACATTCAAAAGGCAACACGCAAGATTTTGGAGGAATTCAGCAGTCAGGCAGCATCTATGGACACTCGATTGTTTCAGGTCGAGACCCTTCATCTGGACTCAGACTCAAAGGTCTGGATCCGAAACATCGACTGTCCATTTTCCTCCATAGATGCTGCCTGACCCGCTGAGTTCCTGCAGCAAGTTGTGTGTTGCTCCAGATTCCAGCAGTCGCTTGTGTCATCATTGAAAGGATATTTGAATATGTACATGGATAGGAGGGGTTTAGAAGGATATGGGCTAAATGCAGGCAAATGGGACAAGTTTGGTGGGCACCATGGTTGGAATGAATGAGCTGGGCTGAAGGGCCTGTTTCCATGCTGTATTACTCTGTGGCTCTTTGACCAAGTACTTTTGAAGAGTTGTAATGTAGGAAACATGGCAGTCAATTTTGAAACAACAGGATCCCACATACATAGATGACCAGTTTTAGTATGTTGACTAAGGAATTATTGGCTATTAAGGGTTATTGGCAAGGGTATACCATGGGATCTTTTACATTTGTTTGTCACATCTGACTGTATGGTGTTCCTAGGACAGATGGTCCAGATTTTCTGATCAAGTCGCCATAATGGGGCTTGATCTCACCTGACTTGGAGGTGAGGGGGCTGCCAACTGAGCTGTAGCTAAAAGCAAGAATGAACACCAGGAAAGGGATGAATGAGACACATTAATGTGTAGGGGTGAATAACTAGTGCAAAAAATAAGAACAAACCTCAGAGAGGTGGAGAGAAAAAGAAAATGAGATTGTTCCTCAAAGAAGCCAGCAGCTCCACATGGAACTACCAACATTTCTCTCCATAACTGTGATGAAGTTTGGGATTCCCATGCAAGTGTGAGTGAATGAAATCCAGACATCTGTACAACCGACTGCTGCTGTCAAGCATAATTCTCCACTGATGGACTCCTTATGTCAGAGACATCCACAATCAAGTTCAAGTTTATTTTCATAGGCAGACATACCCAGGGTATAAATGCCATGAAAATTAACGTTTTTACAGCAGCCCAGAACTTACAAACATGACAACATAAGTTCACATAAACTTCAATTAACATAAATTATACATAACCTGCATGATAAAATACACACAATATTAGTGAAAGTTAAGAGCGAAGACAGAAATATAGTCAGAGGTAGTGTTAGGGATTTTCAGGTCGTTTCAAGAACCGATGACGCTGGGAAAGAAGCAGTTGTTGAACCTTGAGGTGTGGGTAGTTATTAGAGCTTTGACAGCCAGATCAGCTGGGTGAGGGGTGGTGGTGGTCAGGCTGTCAAGGTGCCTCCCTGGTGTTTACTGCAGGAAGGTGCAGTGTCTCATTGATCAGGTTGGAGCTGGCTTTGTTCACTGCCTTGGTAGATTTAGTGGGTGGGCAAACAATGAGCATGGGCAGCAAACGTCTCTGAGCAAATTAGTCAATAAAGGTTGCCAAGAAGAAAATGGATATGATATAGAATCAATGCAAAAGAACAATGAATGTGGAAGAAAATTAACCTGACAGAAACAATGAAGAGAAGAGAGAATGAATGTAAAAGAAGAAAGTGGAAGGATTGACTGTGACAGTGAGGGGATAAATTTGAGACAAGGAAGTGCGAGGAGCTGAAGGGTGAGAATAAGGAAGGAAACAATGAAAGTGAGGATGAATATGTGAGAGAAACAAAGATATCAGAAACAATGACCAGGAAAGAAGGAATAACA
The DNA here is from genome assembly GCA_030265395.1 of Rhina ancylostomus. Classification (NCBI taxonomy): domain Eukaryota; kingdom Metazoa; phylum Chordata; class Chondrichthyes; order Rhinopristiformes; family Rhinidae; genus Rhina; species Rhina ancylostomus. The sequence continues at coordinate 15,228,519 of JARFYF010000060.1, read as the reverse complement.
TTGGGGGGGGGGGGTGGGA
>JARFYF010000060.1:15161340-15172299 GCA_030265395.1 Rhina ancylostomus | reverse complement strand
CAATTCTTATTCGTTAGTTATTGTTTCTGTATGTTGAAGATGAGAAGAATGGTAGGAGCACTTCACAGACTGCAAATGAACACAGTTGAAGAATTTGAGACAGCGGAAAGGAAAATTTTAGGGCATTTACAATGAAAAGCAAATTTAATAGCGTGCTCTTGTGTTTGTACAGGAAAGACACAATAGAAAGAGGGAATTGTTCAGACATGAGGGAAAGGTGAAAGAAGTGCTAGGGGTGGTATCACAAAGAGGTGGCGAAAACTTGCACTCACCATTGCTTCTCACGAGGTCACTGAAACCAGGTTCTGATGATGCTGCTGCTGCTGCCGCCTCTGACCACTTAGATGTTTTCATCCAGGCTTGCTTCCTTCTGGTATTTGAATGCATTACATGCTCTGGAGAGCACATGCTCCCTTCTCCTTACCACCCTCCAGGAGGAAATTGCCCTTCAATCCATCTGTGTCTTCAAAAGGCCTTTTGCAGTTCTTTAGTGAGAACCACAGGCTAGAGATGCAATTTCACTCTGAGAGATGCATCCATGCTTTATGCAATCCAGCCTCAAAAGTTGGGACACAAGTTAAATGCACAAGATGGGTGGGTTGCATGATTCATGCCACAAGAAAGGGCAGACCAACAAACATTGTAAAATAAGGCCTGGGAGTCATGATAAAAAAAAGTTATACCCAATATACACCCAGAATTAAAATCATGTTATTAAAATTCAGTCAGACATTCCAATTCTATGGAGGCAGCCATATGATCAAAGGGAGTGATGCCATCAACATATCTGGAAGCACAATCCATGTCTGAGAATGATGCCACTGATGGGCTGCACATAGAAAAGGAAGAGTAAAGTCAAAGGTGAATTAAAGAAAAAACACAAATTCTGTTAAAGTCAAGTCATGTTTGCCAAATTTGATTGGAGGTACTTCATGTAAAAGAGAAAGTTTGTTGATTATATAGACTTTAAAAAAAATCTGCATGCAATTTTCTGCATGGATTAAAGGGACACAGTGCATACTAATTTCATGAAGGGATTGAGAGCAGAAAATAGTTGTTAACTGTTCTTTTCAGCTGGGGATTGACAATACAGTGGTGATCTTTGAGATCAGTGCTGGGGGCATTGCTCCTTTTGATACATAGCAATAAGCCGAAACTGGGTGTATGGAGCATGCTTTCAAAGAGATCAGAAGAAATATAGTACTCAACTGGGAAAAAGGGCATGAGAATAGCAGATGGAATTTAACCCAGACAAGTGCTAAGTGATGCATTTTGGAAAGTTAAATCAGGGCATATACAAAAATGGCAGAGCCCCATGGAGTGTTGTTGAACAGAGACACCGTGGGGTACAAGTGGATGGATCCCTGAAAGTGGCAACACAGGTATACAGGGTGCTGAAGGTGTATGGCATGCTTGTCTTCATTGGCAGAGGCATTGAATACAAGGGTTGGGAGGTCATGTTACAGTTGTACAAAACATTGGTTAGGCATTCGAATATTGAGGGCAATTCTGCTCACCACACTACAGGAAAGATATGATTAAGCTGGAGATGGTGCAGAAAGAGTTTCCTGGAGAGGAGGGCTTGAGTTATGGGGGACATTGGATAGACTGGGTCTGCTTTCCCTGAAGCAAAACAGGCTGAGAAGCAACATGACAGCGGTATATGAAATTATGAGAGGCATAGAAAGAGGAGACAGCCTGTTCCGTTTCTGATTGTAGGGATGTTCAAAACTAGAGGGCATAAGTTTAACATGACAGGGAAGAGGTTTAAAGTGATCTTTGGAGTAAATTTTTCACACAAAGAGTAATTGGTGTTGGGAATGGCTGCCAGAGGTGGTGGTGGAGGCAGGAACAGCATTTTAGTATCTGGACAGGTACTTCAATGAACAAGGCACAGAGGGATAAAGAGTTAATACAGGTAAGTGGGTTTCGTATATATAGATAGGCACGATGGTTGGCATCGACTCAGTGGGCCGAAAGGACTGATTCTAAACTGTACAACTCTGACTCTATAGTAATTGGTACACTGACAAACAAAAACAGAAGTTTGAAATTATCACAGAGCTGTACCTTACCATTTCAATTTTGTTTCTTTCCTTTTTTGTTTCTTACTAAAAGGCTTTTAAAGTAATTGTTATATTGACAATTTTGGTTTGCACCCTCACAGATATCTGCTCTCTCTGCTCCTCCCAACTCTAAACCTTCCCCCCCGCCAACCCAATTCAAAACGTGATTGCTTTTGCACTATTCAAGTTCTGGTGAAGGGTGTCAATTGTTTCTCTCTGCACAAATACTGGTTGACTTGCTGGATAGTTCCAGCATCTTTGTTTTGTTAAAATGAAGGGGAGATTTGGTAGAGGTATTCAAAATCATGAAGGGTTTTGTTAAAGGGATAAATAATTATAAAGTACAGCCAATAGCAGAAGGGTCAGTTCCCAAGAACAAAGATTTAAGGTAAATGACCAAAGACCAGCAACAATATGAGTGAAAATGCACGCTGAGAGTTGCTGCAATCTGGAATTCACTGCTTCAAAGAATAATGGAAGCAGATTCAATAGTAACTTGCTCAAAAATAGGTAAAATGTTAACACTTACAGAGCTATGGAAAAGAAAAATGGGATTAGATAGCTCCTTCAAATAGCTAGGCTAGGAACAATGGGTCAAATGGCCTCCTTCCCTGTTTTCATGATTGGGCAACTGCAGGTAACCATGCAATTACTGGAGGAACCACCTTGCAGAGCTGGTGGAACTAGCCTTAAAATCTGAGATTTAGTGTCAGATAGCTAAGCTGCAGAGGTGGTTAAGATGAGCAATTTTACAGGGATGAGCCATCAAGGAAATGTGATGGAAGGGGGAAAGGAAATTAAACCATCTCAAAATTGGATTAAAGATCTCAATCTCAGAGCAGACTGTTTTGGACTATAACCAGTGTTGTCATGGTGCTATGAGTGGGGAAGAAACTGGATTCAAGGGTCACATGAAAGGGTTATGAAGTAAAAGAGCTTGAAGCTGGAAAGCAATGCAGACAGACTTTAGAGATGAAAGGAAAGTTAGAGATAGCTAGCTGGTTGTTGAGAATGAGACTAGTTGAGGCAGAGACTTATTTTCTCCAGTAGATGGGAGAGAAGAGCTATCAATAAAGAGCAGCATCTTGAGAGAAGATGACCAATATCAATGGCTGAGCATTAGTCTGGAAAAGACAACAGGGTGTTCAGCATGGAGCAGAGTAAAGGGACAATAGAAAGCTGCAGAGGCTGTAGGGAGTGTTGGAGTCAGTATTTGGGAAAATGCATGAGCTATCTCAATCTTTGAGTCAAAAGCACAAGAGTTCTTCACATCATTGAGGAGGTGAAGCCAGAAGCAGAAGAGGGGTATCTGACAAGTTAGTCAAAAGTAAAAACATTACATCCTGATTGCCCAGCACTTCAGGATAATGCACTGGGAGGAAACAAATTTAGGGGTGTGGTAAACAGTGAGAACTACTAAAGACTTCAAGACAGAGGATGGCAGGATAATGATCGCTGGAATTTAGTACAAAGAAATGTGAAGCAATGGAGAAAATTGAGGAGTCATAAAAGGGTGCATGCTGAGAGAATGTTTCCCATTTTTGGGATATCAAGCCTTAGTTTCCAAATAAGGGGTTATGAGTTTGGGAATGGAGATGAGTTTTAATTTTTCTGTTAGAGGGTCTCAACTCTTTGGAGGCTAAGTCATTGGATATACTCAAGGCAAAGATAATCAAGGGCTATAAGGAAATAGCTGAAACCATGATCAGATCATCGATGATCCAACTAAATGAAATAGCAGGCTTGGGTGGTGGAATTGGGCACATTTTATTTGTTGTGCAAGATCAAGATATGCACGGATTGCAAATACATCATGCCCTTAAAAAGGTAAAGTGTAAACAGATGAATTACTAAAAAGAGAGGGTGAGTAGAAAAGTTATTAGAGCACATAACTTGGATTCCTCAGGAATGGAAACTACAGTGGTTAATATACATAGGATATTGTCACCATTTCCATTGGAGCAGAGAAGGCAAAAGATCTAAAAGGAGATTTTTAAAATTAAGCAGTTTGAAAATTAAAAGGCCTTCTCTTACTGAGGAATCAAATGGGTGATCATTCATTTAAAATATTTGTTACAAGTTAGCTTGAATATTTTTACTCAAATTTTATAAAATTCCGCTAAAGGGAAAATATTTGAGGCAGATGATGAAACAGAACAGTGGGAATAAACAGATCATTGGGATTCTTTTTTGGACGTGCCAAATACAATTGGTATTCTTCTATGCTTTGAAACTTTTGATTCTAAGATTTGGTTATAGAGGCTTGATACTAATCAACATTTGAAAATGGTCAAGATGTAGACAACACCAATTATATACAAAGGCATTGATAGATGAAATGATAAATGTGTCAGAAACAGCTGAGGAGTAGTTTTCTATATAGCCAACACTTCCATAAGTTATCGTGGACTGAGAGCTAAAGAAACTTAATGATGCAATCTGAGAGCCAGGTATGAAGGATGTGGATGGTAAGGAAAATAAGGTAGCAGTTAACAGCTTCATCACTGATCAAAGGCTGCTGAGAAAGTGAAAGGCTGGGGCTGTTTGTAGATGAGGGTGGGAGAAATTAAAATATTGTGGGTATTTCAAGGTTTTTTGACAATCACGTTCAGAAATGGCGAGTGGGATTGTATATTTTACCATGCTTGAAGGTTTACAGAAATTGGTCAAAATATTTAGGATTGTTCAGTTATTTTGAGAAGAACAATCAGATTAGGACTGAACATACTGTAAGATAAAGAATCCAGGCTCAAGAAAGTGGAAAAAAATTGCATTTGTTTTGGAGTTAAAACTCCTATTGTGGACTTCAGACCCCTGGTTCATTCAATTTCTTATGGCTACCTTGAAAATATGGCTTGTCACATGATTAAACTAAAGTAATTTCTATCACCAAGTAGGAAACATGCACAAAGAGGTTACAGTATTCTTTTCCATCACCTTCCATTTTTACCAATCAACATCTTAATAAGGATTACTATTCCATTTTGGTGTTCTAGAATTGCCTAGATTGGTATCAATGCCTGAATTCCTGTGGTAAAATTGTTGACAGGAAAACAGACTGTCTAATTTGGATAAGGAATTAAATGTACAAATTGAAAAGAATTAAGGTTTCAATCTGGACAAACCTACAAATGAAAAGACCAAAATTTTTCTCAACGCCACAGTGCAAGTCAGAGCATATCCAGTTTGTTATATTTTCATACCTATAAAAAGGTAGGTTTTGAAGCAACAAGGAAAGTAATGAGAGACAATAGAGAAAGGTTGTCAGGGAGCAGACTCTTGAATACATGTCACTTGCCTTTCTGGTAAATCTTCATCTGGCTGATTCAAGTAGTAACGTATGAAAAATCGTTCCGCATCTATCCTCTCTCCTGCAACTTTACTCCCATTTAATAGAATAATAGATGGTAATCTGTTTAGAAAAATGAAGTGAAAGTCTATCTCAAATTGGTTTTAATGAATTAATGTAACATCAGAAACAAACAGATGACTTTGCCCAAAAATTACAAGGTTTGTAATAAAAAGACAAAGAGGAAGGAATTGAAACTATTCTCCTCTTAATAAGCTTGAGCTCATCCAAAATTCTGCCTCTTATCTTTACTTTTACTAAGTACCATTCCCCAATCAGCCATGCTATCTGATCTATATTAGTTCCTGTTCTGGGTATGTTCACGTTTAAAAATTTTGATTCTAGTTTTCAAATCCAGCCATGGCCTTGTTCCACCTTCTCTCTAACCTTGTCCAGTACTATAATCCTCAGGTCTCTGCACTCTTCCAATTCCACTTTTCATGTTTCCAATTTTAATCACTCCATCACTGGCGGCCATGCCTTCAGTTGCTCTGAAACTCCTTCCCTAGGAGGTGTCAGTTTTTTTTCTACCTCAAGGATAGTTCTTAAAACCTGAATTTTTAATCAAGCTTTTGGTCATCTGTCTTCATAAACCTTTGATAGCTTGATCAGATTTTGTTAGATAATACTCTCATGAAGCAGCTCGGGTTATTTTATAATGTTGAAGCTATTGTATAAATGCAAGCTGCTGCTGTATAATCCTTAACTTCCTTTAAAGATGAATTAGACAGCTGCTTAACAAATTAAGGATAGTGAAAATGGCATAAAGCAACAGGAACATGAGATGATTGTTCTGTAAAGAGGCAAAACACAGACTGCTGAGCTGACAGTGGTCAATTTTTTGCTGGACAATTTTAAAGATAGATAGACTTGCTCTTTAGAGCTTCCAACCATCCCAATGCATTTTAAATCCAAGGACTTTTGAATTGTAGTCCATTATAACCATGGGAAAACACAACAGCTAATTTGCACAAGTCTCTGCAAGAGTAATGTGATAATGATCAGACAAATTAAGCAATGCTGATTGATGAATAAATAATGGCCAGGATACCAGGGCAGTTTCTCCTGCCCTTCTTCAAAATAGTGCCATGGAATCTTTTACAATGACTTGATAGAGCAAATGGGACCATGGTCTAACCATAAACCACATCTCTCACAATGCAGTACTCCTCAGTACTATACTGAAGTGTCAGCCCAGATTTTTAAGCTCAAATCTCTGGAGTGAGTTTTATCGTCTGATTTACAAGAAATGGTGCTACCCGTACAGTCAAAGCAGAGATGTGAAGGGATCATGGTGGGATAAGGATGCAGCAATTTTTTGCTCAAGTGCACAGAGATAAATGATATGTGAAAGTGGTGGTTCAGGAGGAAGTGAAAGGCAGAATTTACATTTAAAACCATGACAGGACTGAACAGTGACATTGACAATTGTAAACTATAAACTACACGTTAAGCTCCGAGTTACATAAGCAAATTTTAAGCTGCTTAAAGTGAAACTGTCCTGACCCCAAGGGAATTGAATAACATAAACCAATAAACCATTACAATATAGCCAAATGTTTAATAAGATTGTAACACTGCAAGAATGGATATGTGTAGCCACAGTAAAATAACCCCCTCTCACCCAAAGTATCATACTACCAGCCTAAGACAAGCCTTCCTTCATAGCTGACATCAAAGGAGTACTCTCCACAGACCAACCAGAATGCAAAACTTGCCACATAAGCTTTTTCACTTCCACAGGCTCAGGAACAACACCACCAACCCAAAGCATATTCTCAAAACTGATTACCTAGCTATGACGAGCTTGCGTCGTTCCTCCTCAGAATAATTCTGCAGTAATGGAATTCCCAGAAGCCTCACTTCCTCCAGTTTAGGAAATGCTTTGAGTTTATCAATGTCATCCCATGAGCTTAGTCCTATTGGATAACAGTGCTTTATTAGCATCAGCAGTTAACATTTAAGAATTCTTTTGCTTAAAGTATAACCAAATTTTACACCCGATTTCAAATTGACTGCTATCTACTCGTGGCAAGAAAGATAAATTTTGTCTGGATGTAATCCAAATGAAAGATGTAATGAGGAAAATAATGGAATTTTTTGGGGGCAGATCTTTTGAGTTAGATGAACTCCAACCTAGAACATTATAGAATCAGTGTGGACACTCCATACTAATTGGTCAAAATTTTCAAAGCTTTCTTTAGAAAAGAAAAAAAAAATAAAAGTGCATGGAATCAAAGTACTTGTGACATAGGTTGGTAAGTGGTTGCAGGATAGGAGACTGAAATTTGGGATAAAGGGAATGTTCTTCAATTAGTGGAAGTGGCAAGTGGAGGTTATTTCAAAGGATCTAATAGTGTCAGCTTTTCACCAGATATGTTAATAACTTGGAAGGTATGAGAGCTGCATACATAAGAAAGCAGAAAATTTTAGAGAGAATAACTGTGCAAACGTGAGCAGGAAGTTACAAAAGGATAAAGTGAATGAGTGTGCAAAACTGTGGAAATAGAGTTCAAAGTGGGCGAGGCTTGATCTGATGAGGAGTTTTGTGTTGTAACATTCTGCACGTGTTGAAATTAACTAAAAGAACATGGTGGGCTTGACAGAGACAGGGAGAGTAAGTCCTGAAATAGTTAGCAGGTCAATCCTGAGTGACTAACTGAAGGAAATAACACAGCAAAGAGAAATATATCATATGAATTTAAGGATATACATTTTGTATATGGATTTTCAAAAGGTGCGTCAAAGTGCCCCCAAGGAGACTTATTACGAAGAAGACAGCAGACTGTATTAAGGGAGTGTTAATGTGCACATTGATAGACAATCAAGTAACAAAAAATAATTTTTGAGTGGGTGGGATAAAGGGCTCAAGGAGTTGTACTGAGAATGCTTTTCCCTGAAATCAACAGATCCAGATGCAGCCACAAGGAAGAGGATACTTAGTTCATGCAGGTGGAGAAAGCAGCCAGTGAATTGGGCAGATAAGTGAAAAGGGGGGAAAGTGAATTGGTAAATTTTGAGGAAAAGAACAATAAAAAGTACAAACTCAAAATAAAGATTCAGTTAGGAAATAGAGTGGGCTAACAGTGCACATGGAAGAAGTGATAAGGAGAAATGATACCCTAATAACAAAATGACATAAGATGGCACCATTATTGGATGAATAAAGGGTGAATTTTTTTTTACTCTTGCTGAGGATTATTAGAAGATGCACTGTTTTAACCACAATTGGTTTGGAGCCAGGTGCTACCATATCATTTTAAAAGAGTTCAAGAAAATTACATTAGAACAGATCACTCCTATAACATAGCTTGCTTGCAGTGGTGAGGGTTCCATGGGCTAAATCACCTATGTTAATGTACAAGTACATAGAAACTTCTCAGAGGATAATCCATAGAATTTACTTTTCCAGGAAAATAGACAATATATTCAATGCTGATCTGTTATGATAGATGAAACTTTATTTTTACCTGTGAAATCTTCTCTTCAGTCAATGGAATCACCCATCAAAAAACAAGAATAGTGTAGCAATGATCACATCTACAGCTAATAATGCCCAATCCAATATTTTGTAAAACTGACAAGTTGTCTCAAAACATTCTGAGAGAGACAGGAATGAAACTCCTAATAAATATATGCATCATGTGAACACCAGTCTGAATGTTCTCTGAAATTTCAGTTTGCAAAAAACTTTAATTTGTATTCTGAGCACAGTGGTGTGAAATAATCCATACCTGAATTGTGAAGATTTATCGATCGGAGATTTTGGAAAAGTCGTGCCAAAGTTGCCTGTGAATCCACGATGCTGACTAGAGGGTTGTTTGCCAAGATTAATGTGTCCAGACCTGGGAACATTTGTCCCAGTTTGTGTATCTCTGCCCAGTCAGTGAGATTATTATCAGTAATATGTAGGAGTCGAAGTGATGGGTAGGAACAGGGCGATAGCAAAACTGTCCTGTAGTCATTAAAGCACAAGAAGAGCTCCTCTAACCTGCATTTGAGAGGGAATAGGAGGAATGCAAGAGAACAAAAATAAGAATATTGCCAAAACAAGGAACAGACCTAAAAAGGAAGTACAGATGGTAAAGGTGTTTCATAAATACAGACATTCTAGAAATTTACTCAAGTTGAAATAGCTGGTACAACTCTTGTGATTGGTCTTCATAAAACCAGGATTTTCACTAAATTGGTAGACCTCATTCATTTTACACAAAACTGAATTACAAGTTCACACTTTTCATATCATGTCTGTGGGACATTCATTTAAATAAATAGATGATAAATTCTATCCCACTAGAATCCTGGAACACATAGGCATTTCATGCAGTAAAATCAAAACTAAGTGTAGAAATAAAATGATGGAATGAGAGCTAAAGGGCTTTTTCCTTTCCTATTTGGGTAATTATTGTTACACTAGTAAAGCATTTAAAAAAAAATAGAATTCTCCTCTTAAGTGCTAAATTCATTTCACTATACATTATATACCGTTATTAAGAACATGCATTAAAAATATAACCTATCTGGGAACAAGCTGTTGGTGCTTACAGTAACAGCACAGCTGAGGGCTACTGTTGGAACCCATAGCAGGATATTCACTACACAGGAACAAATTAACAAATTGTAGTGAAACAGGAATATATAAAAAGCACAGGCACATAACAAATATCCTACATCACTGTACTAAAAGGCATACAGATACATGAATCAGGCAAGGTCATGTTACACTCCCAAATCTAAGCAGTCATTCAAACACAATTATATATCATAGGTCTTATCGGCATACAAAACCTGTAGCAACTCAATCATCCCTCTTTGCAGAACTAGGAGAATTAATTCTCTTTATTGCTTAAGAATTAGAACTGAGGAGTGGAGATTGAAGCAAGTGCTTGACTTAATACAAATGCACTGTTCAACAAAGGAAAAAATATGATAGTGTGCAGTGCTAATCTCTCCAATACATTGCTCAAACACGAGGCACTTGTTGGAGGAATCATTTATGTGCCTCGTAATATTGGAAGCGATCTGGGAACTCATCCATCTTCCTATTCAAGTTTGACATACATCATGGAGAGACAGTGAAGGGGTAGAGCAAACTAAACCATTCCTTTGAACAAAAGGTCAAAAAGCATAAAAAGTATTACAACTGATAGAACAGTTTCACATGGATGCAATTTTTCTTACAGACAATTGGAAGATTAACAATACCAAATAATTAAAAACATACAATAAATCAGATTGATGATGACATTTGATATCAAACACATTTACTGCCTGACTGAGGGAGCAGACAACACTTTGTTGTGAAAAATTCAACTCTGAGTTTGTAGCTGACCAAAAGAGATGTACAAAAATCAGAATTGTTCCCAGCCATTTCATCATCTTAACCATTCATATGAAAGATTACTATGATTTGAGGTTTGAATGTAAGCTTGCTACCTGAACATGCAAGGTGGGCAAAGTCTTATCTTTCACTATGAAGATTAACTGCCACAGATTTTGTATGCAACTCATCATTTACATATAATAATAACTTTCCAACTAATG
>JARFYF010000060.1:15134317-15145221 GCA_030265395.1 Rhina ancylostomus | reverse complement strand
CAGAGTAAGTGCAGTGCAGGTGGACAAATAAAGTGCACAGGCAATGACGAAGCAGGTTAAGTTATTAAGAGTTCATCTTTAGCTTATAAGAGATCCATTCAAGAGTCTGATAACAGCAGGATAGAAGCCGTCTTTGAGCCTGGTGATATGTTTTCTCAAGCTTTTGTATCATTTGCCCAGTGGGAGGGAGGAGAAGGGAGAAATGATTGGAGTGGGAGGCATCTTTGATTATGTTGGCTGCTTTTCTGAGGCAGCAGGAAGTATAGACAGAGTCAATGGAGGGGAGGCTGGTTTGCATGATGGACTGGGCTGTGTTCACAACTCTCTGCAATTTCTTGCAGTCTTGGGTAGAGCAGTTATCATACCAAGTTGTGATGCATCCAGATAGGATGCTTTCTATAGTCCATTTGTAAAAATGGGTGAGAGTCATTGAGTGCATGCCAAATTTCCACTCCGCTTCCTGAAGTCAATGACCAGCTCTTTTGTTTTGCTGACATTGGGGGAAAGGTTGTTGTCTTGACCCCATGAAACAAGACTCTCTATCTCCTTTTTGTACTCCATCTTCTCATTGCTCGAGATCCAGCCCACTATGGTGTTGTCATCTGGTGCAAGTGGTGGTGGCTGAGGGAGGGTGGTGAAGGTAATCACAGCTGTGGATAGGAGTTGAATGAGCACAGAGGAGATGGAGAAACAGAGCCGTGAGATACACAACACTGCAGCTGCTGGAACTCTGAGATAAAAAGAGAAAGCTGAAATACTCAACCAGTCAGGCAGCATCTGTGGGGAGAGTAAAACTGGAAAAATGTTACTATCTCATGAACTTTTATCAAAATTGGCTATTTCTGACAAAAAAAATAAGACTGGTTGTATGAAATTGTTGAATTCAGTGTTGAGCCCTAAGGCCCCTAGAGTGAAAATGAGACCCTGTTCCTTAAGCTTACGTTGAGCTTACACCGGAGGCCACTGGGACAAAATATAAGGGCAAAGACAGAGCAGAGAATGGGAATGGGACAGAGCATTAAAGTGAAAGGGAACTGGAGGCTTAGAGTTAGCCTTGTGGATTGATGGAGGTGTTCACCCACGGTGGTCACCCAGTCTGTGTTTTGATTCACCATTTCTCCCCACTTTCCCATCAACTCGCCCATATTCTACCACTCAACTACACAGTGGGGCTATTTTTACAGTCACCATTTAACCTGCCAACTTTTTGGGATGGTGGATAAAACTAGGGAACCCGGGACCCGCGCATTCACAGGGCAAATGTGCAGTCTCTGCCCAGAGAGAGAGATCAGGAATGAATCTGTGTCACTGGAGCTGTGAGGCAGCAACTCTATTAGCCAGGCCACTGTGCCACCCAACTCCTTTGAACCTCCACCCCAATGCCCCATCCCTTGCATTAAGTGTACCCCCAAGAGTCCCCATGTACCCCCAAGAGTCCCCAATCTCCCCATGGCCACCCCAACACTTTAATCTGTGATTCCTCCACTGATCCAATAACTCTGTCCCACGAACCAACCTCCTTGCCTCCAATCCCTCCCCACCATTCCCCAACATTGTCTGTGATCCTTTCTTCTCTCCCTGCTTGCAACACACTTGTACTAGACCCTCCCCAATCCCTCCCTCTCCCAAAGCATTAAAGAATCTGCTTGAGGAACAATTCGTAATTCACAAGGGTGCAGGCCAGCAGAGCAGTTCAGCACTCAGTGCAGCAATCCTGAACTCCAGGACTGTCTGCTGTTTTTTGAGTCATGGTTCTTACCATGAATGTTTTATTTTCTGTTTAACCATTTGTGGGTTGGAAGAATAATTTCACACTGTGTCTTCAACCACATCCTGTTCATCACACCTTTTCCAGGAAGCAGTCACTGTGAAATGAATGCACCCACTCATATGTTGGTAGTCTTGAATTACATAAAAATAGAGGTCTTAAAGAAGGAACATAGGAACATCAGGATGAAGGAGCATAAGCACAGAGGCAGATCGTTCAGCCTCTCAAGCCTTTTCTATCACTTGGTAGGATATTTGAGCTGTATCCTGAAAGTGGTGAGAATAAAATGGGATTAGTATTGGATTAGTGCAAATGGGTTCTTGATGGTGCCGTGACCTTGGTGAACCAAAGGGCTGTTTTTGTGATGTATGACTCCATGACTCTATGTATCCTAATCTCACTGACCTACCTTGTAACCTTAATGCTCCCACTAACAAAAAAACTATCACATTGAACCATAGAACCATAGAAAAATACAGCACAATATAGACTATCTAATCCCTTCCTCCCATATATCCCTCTATCTTAACTTCCTCCATATGCTTGTCTAACAATCTCTTGAACTTGACCAACATATCAACCTCTACCACCACCCCAGGCAGCGCATTCCACGCACCAACGACTCTGGGTGAAAAACCACCTTCTGACATCTCCCTTGAACTTCCCACCCATTACCTTAAAGCCATGTCCTCTAGTTTTGAGCATTGGTGCCCTGGGAAAGAGGTGCTGGCCGTCTACTCTATCTATCCCTCTCAACATTTTATACACCTCTATCATGTCTCCCCTCATCCTCCTCCTCTCCAGTAAGAAAAGCCCTCGCACTTTAAGCCTCTCCTCATATTCCATACACTCTAATCCAGGCAGGATTATATATATCAACTGTACTGTAGGTGTATGAATTAAAGCCCTCCTAGGTTATCTCATATATACCAGTATTACCATGAGGTTCAGAATTTGACCTCCAAATCGCCGATCACCATCACTGTCACCATCACCACTGGCAATGTTTCCATTAGCATTAACAAAATCTCTAACCAACACCAAACTGCTACTAAACATCATGGAGAGAAAATTCACCATTAAGATTGGTAAACTTTTTGAACAGGACTAAAAATAATTAAAAATATGCTTAACATACTTTGGATTTATGTTATCTAAAACTTAAAGATGATAACTGCAGGGCCATCCCCAGTGTTCTAGCTACAAAGGTATGGATTTCTTCATAAATTGGTTCAACCTTGGTGATCCACCCAACCAGCAGCAAAACATATGCAAAATGCGGGACCCGAAACAGCGACTGTTTATTTCCTTCCACAGATGCTGTCTGACCCGAGTTCCTTCAGCATTTTGTGTGTGTTGTTCTAGATTCCAGCATCTGCAGGATCACTTGTGTGGCAAAAAAATACATATTAAAAAAATTTTTTACTTGTGCTCTGAAGTTCATCAGAGCCTTGATGCATAAATACACATAGGATTAATAGTTCAAAAGCTTTGGACACTTTAAATATGTGAGCAATCTCATGGGCTTACTATTCATCACCACCATTTAATTTCAGGATCTCAGAAGTAATAAATGGGTCATACTCAGTAAGAAAACAAGAGCTGCGTTTTGGGGATAATATAAAGGGTCACTCACCTTTCACAGGTGAGCCCTGGGGCCCAGCAGAGATGTGGATGCCAATACCCATTCCTCGTCGATACGGAAAGTTTTCTGGGCTGTACTTCTCACAAATAACCTCAACAAAACTACGTCCACGTGTGTCACTCATCTTCCAATTGTCAAGAGCAGTCTGCAGACTGTAGAGACAAAAAAGCCTGTTGGTTAAGTTACTTATTTATTAGTGGAATAGAAGCAAAGTATTAAAATAAGACCAAGTTGTGCTTAATCCACGTTTGTACTTGTTGGCACATAAAGCACCCAGAACAATGATGGAAATTGTACAATTTATTGAAGTTGTTAGAGATTACGGAAGATTATCTAACCCAAGCTGCAATGCTGAATGTCTTTTCTCTTTTGCATTCTGCAGGATATGTTTGGGTGTAAATGAATATTAGAATTTCACTTCATTAAGTAAACAGAAATAATTTATTAACATCAATTAATTATTTCACTCAGTCAAGAAGAAAGTAAAAAAGTTAGAAGTCTTAAGACAATTAATTCCAATCAGTTCATTCATTTGTATTTCTAACATTTTGAACAACTATTTTTCTTTATCATGCTTTTCACCACATTTACATGGCCACATCTCTATTACGGGATGTTTTTGTTTTCAACATGCTATAAAACCTCCAACAAAAGGAAGTTTGCATGCTGAAGAATCCTTCATTTCAGTAGAATGCTGCAGCATAAAATATATTAGCTTTGAAAACGACTATATCTTTTCAAATAATTAGGTACGACCAGGGGCAATGGATGTACTTGGACCCCAAGAGTGGGAGTCCCACACAGCAAAAGCAACTGATTAATGAGCAAACCTACATCGATGACAAAATACCTACCAACCCACCCAAATCTACACCTTCAATACTGGGGAAAAAGAGATGTTATGGCCAATCTAATAGATTATGAGATATTTAATTAAATAAATTAAAAAATCATTGATAGTGAAAATCTAAACTAAAGATAGGAAATGCTAGCAATACAGATAGGTAACATTTCAAAACATCTTTAACCTTTCAGACAAGATTATTTTTAAAGTGTAGAAGAATTTTACTTCTGTGGAAATGATGAGGTACTGGTACTTTCCCCCCCCAAAAAGCTGAACAAGATAAAGAACTTGCATTTTTATAGAGCCTGTCATGTCTTCAAGATGTCCTAAACTATTTTAGAGACTGGCATTCTTTGGTGGGCCAAGGCCAACCTTTTGTTAATATTAAGGCATTTGGTTTCCAATTATTTGACAAGTGGACCGGCAGGTCATCAAATAAAAATTGAGCAAAAGCCCCATTTAGAAGTTTTTGAATTCCATAAACCAATTCAATTGAATGTGACATTTTTCTCTGTTGCTGAAGACACCAGTTAAAAATAGAAAGTTAACAGATTCACCCAAATCTATCTTTACACACAAATCAGCATACAAGGTTGGCATATACCTTCCTGTGACATTGTAAGGAAAATACGGTTGATAACTACACTAATACAGAAATGTGTAAACATGGCTATTAGATTTTCCCAACTGCCCATTTATAAATTGTGTTCAAATCTTCAGAAAATGTTCAGAAATATATTTTTGAGACATTGGGTGGGATAACCAGATAACAAAAGTAGTATTAAGGAGGTTGACACCTTAAAGTGGATAAACTACAATCCTAAATGTAATATACCCCAAGATGTTTCAAAAAAAGACACAGGAGGAAATTATAGAGCCCCGACAATTATCTTTCTACCATCCCTGTCTACAGCAGGGTTGCTAAAGAATTAAAGCAATTTTAATATTGTACTGTTGTTCAAACAAAAGAGGAAGGGATAACCGAGTAATGAGAGTGTATATTTTAATGAAATAAAAGTTATGGCAGATGACTTTAGAGTCTGAATTAATACATGGAACTCTGATATTGTAGGCATTATAGAAACTGGGTTGAGAGAAGGGCAAGACAGGCAGTTTATCGTTCCAGGGATTGGATGTTTCGGAGGTGATAGAGAGGGATACAAGAGAGGTGGGGGCATTGCATTACTGATTAGGGAGAATGTCATAGCTGCAGTCCAGTGAGGCCATATGAACAGTAATAAGAACAGTGCAATCACTATGATGCAGTTATTCTATAGGCCTCTAATTAGTCAGTGGGAGATAGAGGAATAGATAAGGAGGCAGATCATGAAAAGGTGCAAAAACAACAGGGTTATTGTAGTGGCTGATTTTAACTTCCCTAATATTGATTAGAACTCTTAGTTCCAGAGGCTTAGAGGGGGCAGAATTGGTTAGATGCATCCAGGAGGATTTCTTGAAACAATTTATATACAGTCCAACCATGGAAGAGTCCGTACAAGACCTTGTACTGGGGAATGAGCTGGGCCAACGTTTTGAAGTCCTTGAAGTTTCAGTGAAGGAGCATTTTTGGAACAGTGACCATAATTCTATAAGTTTTAAGATAGTCATGGATAAGACTGATGCTCGGGTGAAAGTGGTAAATTGAGGGAAGGCTAATTACAATAGTATTAAGCATGAACTAGGGAAAGTAAATTGAGAGAGGTTGTTTGGGTGTTAATCCATATCTGACATATGGGAGTCTTTTGAAAGGCTAGCTGGTTAGAGTTCAGGACCTATGAGGATGAAAGACAAGGATGGCAAGGTTCAGAACCTTGAATGATAAGGGGACATTGTAAGTGTAGTCAAAAAGGAAAGGACACATATTCAAGGTTTAGGAAACTGAAATCAAACTAGGCCCTTGAGGAATATAAAGTAGGCAGAAAAGAACTTAAACAAGGAATTAAGAGGACTCAACAGGGCTATGGAATGTCCTTGGCAAGTAGGATTAGGGAGAATCCCAGGATTCTATTATATTAGGAGCTAGGGAAAAAGCAGGTCCACTCAACGACAGAGGAAATTTATGCATGGAGCTAGAGGAAGTGGGAGAGGTCCTTAATGAGTACTTTACGTTGGTATTCACCAATGATAAGCACACCAATGACGGTGAGATCAGAGGGGTATGTTGATATTCTAGGGTGTGTTGATATTAGGAAGTGGTGGTGTTGGTCATCTTGAAAAACATTGAGATGGATAAATCCCCAGGGTGTGATGGAATCTATCCCAGGATACTGAGGGAGGTAAGGGAAAACATTGCTGGGGTTTTGACAGAAACCTTTGTATCTTTAACCACAAGTGAGGTCTGAGAAGACTGGAGAATAGCTAATGGTGTTCCTTTTGTTTAATGAATGGTAAGAGGGATAATCCAGGAAATTATGGGCCAATGAACCTGACATCAGTGATAGGGAAGTTACTGAAGATTCTTCAGAAGAGGATTTATTCATATTTAGAAAAGCATGGATTTATTTGGGCGAGGCAACATGACTTTGTGCGAGGGATGTCCTGTCTCACAAATTTAATCCAGTTTTTTTTTGAGGAGGTGATGAACATGATTGATGGGTGTCGGGCAGTGGAGTCCACATGAACTTTAGTAAATAATTTGATAAGGTCCATCATGACAGGCTGGTCCAGAAGATTAAGTCACAGGGGATCCAGAGTGAGTTGGTAAGTTGGATACAAAATTGGCTTGGTCATTGAAAGCAGAGGGTAATGGTGGAGGTCTATGAACAGTGGTGTTCTGCAAGGATCAGTGCTGGGGACCTTGTTTGTAATGTGTGTTAATGATTTGGATGAAAATATAGTTGCCTTGATTGGAAAGTTTGCAGACAATATGAAAATTAGTGGAGTAGTGGATAGTGAGGAAGGTTGTCAAAGGATACTGCAGGATGTAGATCAGTTGGAGATGTGGGTGGAGAAATGGCAGATGGAGTTTAATCTGGACAAGAGTGAAGAGCTGCATTTTGGGTAGTCAAATGTAAGAGGAAAGTATTCAGTGAATAAGAGTACTGATGTTCACATAGATCTTGGGATGCAAATCAATCGCTCCCTGAAATTGGCAACACAAGTGGATATGGTGGTAAAGAAGATGTATGGAATGCTTGCCTTTGTCAGTCAGGACATTGAGTATAAATGTAGGCAAGTCACGTTGTGACTGTATAAAACTTTAGTTAGGGTACTTGGGAGTATATGTGCAGTTCTGGTACCCACACTATAGAAAGGACGTAGAGGCTTTGGAAAGGGCACAGAAGACGCACACCAGGATTGGAATGTACAAGGAGAAGTTGGAGAAACTTAGAAGGGTGACCTGATAGTTTATAAAATTATGAGAAGCATGGATGGGGTAAATAGTCAGAGTCCTTTGCCTCCAGGATGGAACTGTCAAATAGTAGAGGTACAGGTTTAAGGTGAGAGGAGCAAGTTTAAAGGAGACGTGCAAAGCGAGTTTCTTTAAATAAAACACAGAGTGGTAGGCGCCTGGAACACAACTCCCAAGAGAGGTGGTAGAAGCAGATACTATAGCAACATTTAAGAGACATTTAGACAGACACACAAACAAGTAGAAAATTGAAGGATATAGACCATATGCAAGCATATAGAATTAGTTGGATTGGTGTCATGGTTGGCACAGACTTTGTGGATCTAATGGCCTGTTCCTATGCTGTGCATTCCATGTTCTATGGAATTGTGAAGGGAAGGTTGAATTTATTTTAAAGGCAGTATCAAGGGGGTTCAATGAAGGAAATGAATCTTAAGTGGTTTACTTGGATTTTGGCAAGGCTTCTCAGGCTTTTGACAAAGTCCTGCATGGCAAGCTGGGCAAGGGTGGCAAATTTGATTCAAAACTGTTTCAATGCCAGTCAGCAAAGGTAATGATTGATGGTGCTTTGGATGTTACCAGTAGGGTTCCATAAAGTTCAGAATATGATTTCTTGCATTTTGTTGTATGCATGAATAATTTAGACTTGCAACCAGCAGCCATGATAAAGCAATTTGTTGACAATATATATTTAGCTATGAGGTTAACTTCAAATGCAGGAGGATATAAACAGCCTGGTCAGTTGGGCAGCAAAGTGGCATGTGAAATTTTATGCAAAATGTAAAGCATTTGGTGATGTACAGCTAGACAACAGTAGAATACACAATAAATAGAATCCAATACAGAAATATGAAGTATATGCCCTTGGATCCTTAAAGGTAGCAGTTGAGATGGATATATGGTTGAAAAGTCATGCACAGTGTAGATCAAGCTATAGGCTGAAAATACTACAACAATTGGGAATCTCAGCACCCAGGAACAACTGGTACCTACTGTAACATCCAAATATAATCTGGAGGAATGCCATTGCTGGGCTTGGGCAGCATCCTTATAGCGAGGATAACTGGAGTAGGAGATGGCGGTTAAAGAATGAAAAAGCTATTGTTTAAAGAAAAAGGAAATCCATCTCTGGATGACTGACAAAGTAACCCCTGCAAACAGCAGCTCCCTAATAGTCAAGAGCAGGCCTTACAATTGGAAACTTGATACTGAATTTAAAGACTGCTGTGGAATAGGTAAAGTATCCCTGAAAGGCATTTTAAAGAATCTTTTTAAAAAAACTTTTATAAAGAATCATACAGTTGAAAACATATGATGTGGCAAACAGAACCAGTTGGTGGGCAAAGTGACTTGAATTCAGCAAAATCTATAATCCTCAAATGATGCTGGCCAGCATCCAGACTTCAACTAAGAATTATATTCTAATATGAACAGTAAGTAACAATAGAAATAAGAAAGCACAAAATAGGTGAAAGTATTTCATGGTAAGCCCTTCCCAACAGCCTACAACAGTTGAGGACATACTGACTGAATCCAACTGCTTAAAAACCAAAGGTCTGAAGTGCAAGCTCTTATTCCTTGCCTAAGAGCTACCACACAAAGGGTAATTTTAACATGGGAACTATTTTTTTTAGAGATGTAAAATATTAACCTATGATTATAATGTCCAGAGACCAATCAAACTGATAGATTCTTACTAATGATAATCTTAAAACCTTCAAGTCTACAGATTCTCTCCGGAATGGAATCTAACAGGCACAACAGTCAGGTCTCCAAAGGCAACCGGAGGACAACAAAAAAGGACTCAGCAGTTAAAGGAACCTACCTTGCCAGAGCACACTACTTAACCCAGGGAGAGGGTGTGCTTCTCAAAACAGATTTTGGAAGTGTTAGTCCCCCATTCAGCTCCACTTCCAGTTCTTGTTACAAGAAACCGTTCTTGTAATCCCATGCTGCACAACCTTTTTTCACATCATACAATATCTTGAACAGTTTGTTCAGCAAGCCCATTTTCTTCATTCGCACTTCACTTAATTTCCAAACTTCCCTCAAAGTCTTGCCATCCTCCTTTCTTATCACCCATTCACATATGTGGATTGCACAATACCTAGCAATCAGCCACATAAAAAGCCTTTATTTGCAGTTAGCCATTAATGATCAATGGTGATAGACTTGAATCCTTTTTGCTTTTTCTCAATTCAAGTACAATTCTTATTTCCATTTTTTCTATCAGTAAATAGTATTGCTATTGGTGTAAATCCAGCTCTCCTGACAATTTAGAGCCTTTGTCCAACAGACTGCAAAGTCAATTGCTCCAGGAACTGAGAACACAGCAAGCTCCATTCAATGTCAGATGAGCTCCATACCTTTACAGTTTTGTGCTCTGTGTGATCTCTGCTTCCTTTCTCTTACACTTTAATGTATCAAAGATCTAACCCAATTTCTGGAGAAGAGTACCTCCAGTATAAAATGTGAATATATTTAAGTTTGAAAAGAACATGACATTAGGCATTATGGTTTTTTGCCTGCTCTAAGTACTTGGGGATGATTTGCAAACTAAAACAAGTAGAGAATCCAAAATACCTGGTGGAAAATCCAATTAGATGATGGGCAAATCTTTTTCTCCAATTGACGCCACTTCCTTCCGCACTATGGGTTGTACTTTTGCCTCTGAGAACAAGTCTGCAGCTCTTGCACTGGAAGAGACAGATTCAGGTACAGATGACAGCAGCATCGTAACCACACCTGTCAGCACAGCCTATGGTACCACCAAAGGAATAAACTAAGCAAGGCAAAGCAGTGTGGAAAGAAGACACTGTCAAAAAAAGACAGACAAGTTATGGCAGAGCTGAGAAATGATTATCTTGCATCAGTCTATTTTTTTGGTAGATGATGCTCAATGTTCCAAATAGGCTTGGGTCTGTATTATTATTAAAGAGGATAGTATTGTAATTTGAACAGGGTTAGAAACTAACACTTGATGTGACTCTTGGTCCACATATCCACCAAAGTTGATTAAAGATATGGGATAAAGATAACTCGCACCCACATCTTCAATAAATGGATGGGCGATGGGATAGATCCCTTAAACTGGTCAATGGCTTTTCCAAAAGGAAGCCAATCATGAGCCAAGGAGTTTCAAGTTTATTAGTTTGATATCCTCTCTAATGAAAATACTCGAAAGAATTTAAAAATATAATCTTTATGGTCATTGGGACTTGGTGTTATGGAAACTTAGAAACAATTAACTTGAAACAAAAAGCTCAAAAGAATTAGAAATTTTCAGGATGTCACA
>JARFYF010000060.1:15114840-15125265 GCA_030265395.1 Rhina ancylostomus | reverse complement strand
CCTTTCCCTTTCCCACAACACCCACCCAGAGTCGTGATGCAGGCTTTCCAGCCAAACTAGGCCACCGTGCCACAGGGGGAGAAAAAAAATTCCTGTAGAAATTTTGGGGAAACAATTTCTCCAGACAGCCTTCCTAATCTGCCCCTTACGCAGTTTTCACCTCTGAGCTAAAATCCAGGCCTTGCATCATCTTAAACTGAGGTGCATAGGAATTTCTTCTTGCATTGGTGGTGAAGCTCTGGAATTCTCTGCACTGGAAGGTTGTGGGGGCTAGTTCATTTAAAGAGGAAATTGATAATTTTTTGAAAGATTAGGGAATTGAGGGCTCTGGAACTGGCACAGAAGAGGAGCTGAGGCCTGGGGTAGATCAGCCATGATCACATTGAATGACAGAGCAGTCTTGAGGGGTGGTGTGGCCTAGTCCGGCTCCTATTTTCTTGTCTCTTGGTCATAGAAGTGTGAGGGAGTTCACCAAATGCCCTGACCAAAGTTAATTTTTCAACAAATACCACCAAAAGTCGATTACCCAACTTTGATTACTTTATTTAAATTAGTTGTTTGTGGGATCTTGTTGTGTGTATTTTGGCAACTGACGATCAAAGAGGGTGCTGCCTCAGTGCAAACTTGTCTTCCTCTAAATGTTGTTTCTTCCTCTCCATTTTCACTCCATGCAGTACATTTCCGATACGTGGTTTTCCGACCCTTTCTGGATGAAATTATTACCGGCAAAATTAAAGGTTGTAGCCAGGATGGAGTTTGCGGTGAGTGACTAATTACTTGAAACCTTCAAACCCACCCACTCTTCCCCCTTATTCTGGGCACGTTGGCTTAGGTCATCATGTAGGCCCCCCTGGTTCCTTGTGGGTTGAAGGAGCTGGGACTGTGGGTGTCGCCAGGCTCTTTGGCTGACTGAATTCTATTCTCCTGAACCTTTTCCTTTTCAGGGCCGATGTCGTGAAGCTCTGGTTTGCAACTGAGCAGAAAGTCAGGCTTCTTTCAAATTATAGCACAGAAGTGTCTCTGAACTCCCACTAAGGAAAAGGAAGAGACTCTTTAGCCGCTTTGTTCTTTTATTCATCGACCAATTCCATTTACTCTTTTTCTGTACGCCCCTTAATAGCTTAAGTTAACAAAACAAAAATCACTCTCAAATTTAAAAGCATCAACTAATCAAGCAGCAATTGCCATTAGTGGATGCAAGTTCCAAATTTCTTACATGCATTGCATGTAGAAATACTTCTCCTGAAGCCACTCTAATTCTTAGGCTTTGCCCTCTGATCCTAGACTTCCCAACCTGTGTCTCACTCTGTCTGCCGATTAGTTTCCCCATGGTTGATGATATTTGAAAACCAATCACACCTTCACATTGGCAAGCAATAGGTGGGACCAGGTGAGGAGGGGTTGATTGGCAGATGGGGTAAGGTGAGGGGAGGAAAGGGTGGAGATAGCAACAGAGGCTAGGAGGTGGAGGCAACAAAGGGTTGCAGGTGGTGGAGTCTGACTGGAGATGAAGGTGGAGCATGGAACCAAGTAAGGGAGGTGGGGAGGGTAGATGGGAACAGTGGGGGGGAGGGGAGGGAACCCAGTGGGAGGATTGTGTGGGTAATGGGCAGATGAAGTGGGTGGAGGAGGGGAAAGAAAATGGATGATGGGGGGTTGGGAGGGGGGAAACGTGTGTGTGTGGGAGAAACCAGGCAGACCAGAGGAGAGGCAAAGGGATGGAGGAGCAGGTCACCTGAAACTGGAGAATTCAATAGGAGGAAACTAGATAACTGAGCCAGAATAAGGCAGAGAGGGTGGGAGGATGATCTGCTGGATGTGGACACCGTCACAGAGTAGTTGTCTGAGTCGTCATTTTATTGCATTGTAAAATATTAATGTAAAAATACCAAGTTATATTTATCAGTCCTGATTGGAAAACAGTCTGCTGCTGTCAGTCACTCCTTAAGTATCGTAATGACATTTGGGATCTTATATGCTAAGGAGGGAGATGGCCTGAAATAGAGACTGATTGTAAATTGAAGAGGGTGTTCAGGTTTAACAGTGGTGATGTTTTTAATTGGCAATAGTTGTGGTTTTAAGAATAGCTGCGCTGGGAATGTCTGTGTCAGGGAGAGCTGCAGCCAGGCTTAGTGTGCTGGCATGTCACTTTTCCCTCGCTTGCATCGTGCCTGACCTCAGAGGCTGCTGTGGGGCAAAGGGGAATTGAGGTGACTCCCTCCTAATGTGGGTCACAGTGATCAGTACATAGTAACAATGAATTGAGAGACTTGCAGCTTTGTCAGTAGGCAGCAGAGCAGAGGTAGTACATTTCTAACGCTTTGTATAGCCTTGACTTCTGTGGGTTTATGTGTGACAGTGATGTATCATCGTTCAGTTGTCTGTGCTTTCTGAACCACACACGGGGCCTGCCTCATCCACATGGCGTAATGCAGGTTTGCATTCCCTCAACGTAAACCTGATCAAACGACTCGATGGAAAGATTTCCTCTGATGTCACTGCTTCAAGCAAGAAATTAGAGCTGGTCTGTTCAGGGGTGTTGATGGGAAGCACTCGTTCCCACAAAGGGTAGTGGGAATCTTGATCCCTCTTCCATCGAAATTGGGGTAAAATTAAAACAATTTCAAAATTATAATATGGTTTTGAGCGGGAAGGGTGCGAATGGTTATGTTTAAGGAGTGGAGTCATAGAGGAAGTTATGAAAGGATACAGAGGGACATAGATTGGCTGGGAAGTTGGATGAAGTGACAAATGTGAAGTAATGCACTTTGAAACATCAAATGCTAGTAGGAGTATACAGTAAATGGCAGCAACCTTATGAACATTGATATACAGAGAGACCTTGGGAACCAAGTTTATAGTTCCATGAAAATGTCGTCACGAGTGGAGAGGGCAGTGAGGAACACATTTGTCTGCTTGTCTTCACAGGCCGGAGCATTGGGTACAGTGTTGGGATGTCATGTTGCAGTTGTACAAAATGTTGGTTAGGCTGCACTTGGAGTATTGTGTACAGTTCTGGTTGCCACACTACAGGAAGGATGTGGTAGCATTAGAAAGAGTGCAGAAGAGATTTACCAGGATGTTGTCTGGAATGGCGGGCTTTTCTTATAGGGAGAGGTTGGATAGGCTGGGTTTATTCTCACTTGAACTTAAGAGGCTGTAGTTTATACAATAGTAAGGTTAGATTGGATGGAGTCTTTTCCCTAGGGTAGGGGGATTTTAAAACTAGGGGGCACAGGTTTAAGGTGAGAGGGGAGAAATTTAAAGGAGATTTGAGAGGCAGTTTTTTTTACACAGTGAGGATGGTGGTTATCCAAGATGAGCTGTCAGAGGAAGTCCTTGGAGCAGATACAATTACAAAGTTCGAAAGGCATTTGGACATGTACTTGGGTAGGAAAGGAACAGAGGGATATGGGCTAAATATGGGCAAATGGGATTAATGGAAATAGGCACCATGGTTGGCATGGATAAGTTGGGCCAAAGGGCCTGTTTCTGTGTTGTACAACTCTATGATTCTACTACAGGTTTGGCCACTTTAGGCCAGACTCCAATAGGCAGAGCATGCATGGGCGGACCCTGACTCAAAGGTGTTATTAAGGCCTGAAAAGCCTGGCATTCTGCCCAGCTATTTTCAGAACCAAGTGGAGTGGTGATATTTTGAGAGCTAAAATTCTGTTTCATTGTAATAGAATCAATGAATCAACCTCAGCATCTTTCTTGAAGGGGAAAATATTTAAGTACAGATTACCATTGAGAGGACTGATACAGATGTTTTAGAGTTCTGCAATATACAGAAGGTCCCAACTAAAAATTCAGCAGTGGTGCTTTACTGCTATGTTGTATTTGTTAAGACTTTACATGAGCTGCATGCAATTTTGGTCAGTATTATTGAAGTGATACCAAAGGTATTAACTAGGGGTTATTAAGATTAACTTTGCTGTTACTAGACATAATTTAAGTGGTTTGGTGTGGAACTGCTTAGGGAAATCTATGATGTTGGGGATATAGTTGAGAAGGGCTTTCTTCATTAGAACACTAAGGAGATATAAGGTTCTTATAGAGAATATACTGTTGGTTTCTTTCTATTTGTCAAAAGCTGGAGACAAGAGGGCACAAAATAATTAAAGAAGAAATAAGAATGGAAGGTTTATATACAGGGGGTGGCTAGCCTGCAGAACAGTTTACTATCATCTGCTGTTGAAGATGAATTCATAAATACAAGGAGCAAAATAAAGAGTATGGGTGTGTGGGGTTAATTTAAGTGGCTCTTCTAGGAAAAAATACCAGCAAAAAGCATACAGGCCTAATCACCTGTTATTCTGGTGGAAGAGTCTACAATGCCAATCTCTGCTAATGTTACTATTGATTTGTGTTTGGATTGTGTCTGCTAATTCAAGATCTAATACAATAGAAACAGGCTGTCAATTATTAGAATATTGATTACATTTCATCTGCATTTATTAAAGGATTAACAATTATATCAGCTTTCAAAGCTCATTTTTAACTTCTGTGTAATGAACTTTTCTGAGTTTAAGTTTAAAAATGAATCCCTTCAGAAATCATTACCTCTGTTTCTGTGGAGTGTCTCATTGTCCACATGAATTCAATCACTGCCATGACAACAGCAACAATTAAGCCACAGATTAGAACCACAAAAATGCCACCAATGTTTTCCATTCCTAGACCTGTAATAAAACAACAAAAACACCAGTTTAAATTAGTGAACTGGTCTTCACTGGGCCCATCAGTGTTTGAATGGACTTTACAGCCAAGTGATTTTTTTCCTCTCATGTTGTTTATATTGCTTATATATCTTCTTATGACATAGGAGAACAATCAGTCTAGGCTGAATCTCAAAGCAGATCTATCAGTTAGATTTCCCCACTTATCTCCCTGCAACCCATTCTCTCTCACATGCCCATCAACTCCTCCCTGATTCTCCCGCCACATAACTATACTAGAGGCAATTTACTGTGGTCAATTAATCTACCAGCACCAGAGCACCTGGAGTAAACTCATGAGGTCACAGGCAGAACAGGCAAACTCCACACAGATAGTACCCCAAGGTCAGGATTGAACTTGGATCGCTGGAGCTGTGTGGCAATGGCACTAACTGCTGCATCATTGAGTTGCCATTAAACTGTATTGGACTAGTTGCTACTGTAGGATCTTTTCCAACACTCAAATGGAAATCTGGGTTTTGGCAGCTGGAAGAGAGGGAGGACCTCAGAAAAATTGCAGTCACCAGGACAGTGTGGGCTGACAAATCTCAGAATCCCGAAGGACTACATTCTAGGATCCTAAAAGAAGTTGCTTGCGAAACAGTTGGTTTTAATTTTCTAAAATTCCTTCGGTTCAGCAAAGGTTTCATTTGATTATAAAATAGCAAATGTAACCCTTTCGTTCAACAAGCACAAGACAGGAAGCAGGAAACTACAGACCAATCAGGTTAACATCTGTCATAGGGGAAATGTAAGAAGCTAATGTTACAGATGTTATAGTAGGACAGTTAGAAAAGTTCAAGATAATTTGGCAAAGCCAACATGGTTTTGTGACAGGGAAATCACATTGGACCATTTTCTTTGTGTTCTTTGAAGAATCAACAAGTGCGGTAGGTGAAGGGGAACTGGTGAATGTTCTACACTTAGATTTCCAGAAGGCATTTGCATTAAATGTTATTGTAGAAAATAAAATTTCATGGTGTAGGGGGTAATATATTGGTGTAGCTGGAAGATTGGCTGGCTAACAGGAAACAGAGAATAGGCAGAAATAGGTTTTTTACTAGTCGGCAGGATGTATTGAGAGATGTGCCACAGGGATTGGAGGTGAGGCCTCGGCTTTTTGCAATTTATATAAATGACCTGGATGATGCAATCAAAGGTTTTATTGACATAAAGACAGGGAGGAAAGTAAATTGTGGAGAGGAAACAAGATGGCTAAAAAGGAATGTTGATAGGATAAGTGAATGGACAAAGATCCATTTACAAAAATGTAAAATTGTCCATAATGTTAAGACATGAAAAAAATATTCCTTAAGTAGTGAGAGACTGCACATCCCCAAGATGCAGGGGAATCTGGATATCTAACTGCAAGAGTCTAGTATACAGGTACAGCAAGTAATTAGGAAACAGAACGTTACCATTTATTGGTTTAATTGAATTGAATATAAAAGTAGAGAGGTTATGCTTCAGTTACATAAGCCACTAGTGAGACCACACATGGAGTATTATGTACTGTGTAGTCTCCTTACTCAAGGAAGGATGTAAATCTATCAGAAAAAGTGCAGAGAAGGTTTATTAGACTAATACCTAGAATGGGCAGGTTGTTTAATGAGGAAAGTTTGGACAAGGTAAGTGTATCCACCAGATATTAAAGGGATGAGACTGATTTGACTGAAACATATAAGATCCAGAGTGGATGTGGAAAGTACATTTCCTCCTGTGCAGAGTCTAGAACCAGGAGTCATTCTGTAAAAACAAAGGGTTGCTCATTTAAGACAGATAAGGTGAACATTTTCTCAGATCAATAGCCCCAGGACCTCTTTCCTAAAGGGGTGCAAGCAAAGTCCTTGAATATCTTTAAGACTGAAGTAGGTTTGTTACTTGATAAGCAAAGGAGTGAAAGGTCACTGTGCGAAATGGAAATGCAGAGTTGAGGTTATAGTCAGATCTTCTTAAATGATGGAACAGGTTTGAAGAACCATGTACCTACTCCTGCTATTAATTCAAATGCTCTTTTCTTCATGTTTTCCTTCCTCTCCCATAACTCTAAGTGCCTCCAGGTGCAGTCTGGACCTCATGGTGCTCTCAGAGCTCCAAAAGAAGCTCAGCATTCTCTCCTGCATGCCAGCCTTCTTGTCACTTCCAGTCATTCAGGTGGGAGGCTGTTTTGGAAAACTGAAGAAAAAAATCAAACTAAAATTTCCTGGGCTTCACACTGTAGAAGGTGGAGCAAATATTATTTACTGCTGAGGCCCAAATTTGCCCTGGTCCTCCCCCATCCTCAATCCAGTTCTGAGCCAGAATTAGTCAACAAAGTGATGGTAAGGAAACACTTAGTTAACAATGACCATAATCTGATCATTTGATTCACCAATTATGTTTTAAAATCTAATTAAAGCAACCTTTGATGGGGCAAGAGGTGAACTGATGGCAATAAAATGGGCAAATCCAAAACAAGGAGAAGAATTCAGGGAATCATTTGGTAACAAAGCTAGTAATATAGCCCCTGAAAGCTATTAACATCACAGCTGTAGCTAAACTATAACAATGTAAGTAAAGTGCTGGAGTTCACTTCCGGAGGAATAGAATTCAAATGCAGAAAGGTTATGCGACATACACTAACTTGGTTGGATGACTTGGAGTGCCGTGCGTATTTCTTCTTTCCTTGAACACAAAACAGATTAATGGGCTCCAGAGAATATGCAATGAAGATTGCAAGGAGGATACCAAAACTGAGAGATTATGGAAAACTGAATTGACTGGGGCCTATTCTTAAAGAAAGGCAACATTGAAATCTGACTGCATGGGAGGTTTTTAAAACTGAGAAGAGATATGATAGGGTTGATGGAGAAAATATGTTTCCCCTTGAGGCAAGTAAGAAATTAGGGGACATGAAAAGAGTCACCACTAAATTCAATAATGGATTTAGAACAAACTTTGTCTGGAAATCACAGAAGATCTGGAACTTGCTATCATTTTAAATGTATAAGGCTAATAGAAAAGATACATTTAGGGAAACTAGAAAGAAATAGAAACTATGCTGACAGGGTGCTAAATGAAGTACATAGAGTGGATGAGCCTTGTGGGGAGTGTGTATACTGGTGTAGACTTATCAGGGTACCCTTGGCCTATTTCTCTGCTGTAAACTGTAGCAAGCAACCAAAAGCAGCAAGTGAAGAAAGAGACAGTTGCCTAAAAATTGGAAGGTGCAGCACCATGTCTTAATGTGTTACACCTCACAGTGTCTACAAAAATTACCATGTTATTGAAAATGAGGAACTTTTCCATTGGAATGAGAAATCAGCAATTTTCATTCCCGATCATCCATTAAGTGACATGTTAAAGTGCAGAGGATCCCTGACAAATCTAGATACCACTGTTATAGCTTTCCACAGTACATGTATGTCTGCATTGCTATGAACCACTCATGCAAAAGCTTTCCAACTGCCCATAACTCAAGTGCTGACTGTGTGGAGTTTTGCATGTTCTCCCTGTGACTGTGTAGGTTTCCTCTGGGTGCTCTTGTTTCCTGCCACATCCCAAAGATGTGCTGGTTGGTAGGTTAATTGGCTGCTGTAAATTGCCCCGAGTGTGTAGGCAAGTGGTAGAATCTTGGGAGAGTTGATGGGAATGTGGGGAGAATAGGATTAATGCAAGTGCAAGCAGATGGGTCAGCATGGACTCAGTGGACTGAGGAGCCTGTTTTGCGCTACATCTCTCTATGACTCTGGGACCTGCTTCTGTGCAACATAAAACAGGCCTACCTGAGCGTCTCCCAGAATGATACAGAGATAGCAACTTAGGTAGCTCCCCAATGTTATTTACCTACCCAGCTCTTCTTTAGAACTTAACCCCTCACTTCCACAATTCCTTCCCAAGATTGAGTCTCCCTCCCTTATCAAATGCTAGTGACCCTAATTCGACCTTCAACTGTTCACTACCAACCCCAACTACAGACACTTCATCACACCCCCATCCACGGAAAGCCCCCCATCCCAACTACTAATTACCAATACCCATTTGGAACCCACATAGTTTGTCATGCACAAGCTACTGTTTTGAATGATCCATCTTTCTTTCTTCATGTAAACTGAATATTGGTAACAAGATAGGTGACTAAAGTAAGGCAAAACAGGTAGCTGCACTTTTAGAAAGTGTCCAAAGACCAAGATTTGTAGCTAGGAAGTAAATCTAGTCATTCCTAAATACTCATCAAGAATGTATTGGAAAAATTGTCTGCAATCCTTCATGAACTTGAAATTAGAAAGTAAATGAACCAAACTGACAAAATATTTTCATGGGAAACTAATTGACTACATTATTTGCTATTTGAAACATGCACAAATATATATAACATTCTGCAGTAAGGAGAGGGAATTGATATCCAAATTGGATTTTGGATCTTTCATTAAACTTCCTGAACTGTGTTGTGGTTGTCATGGTGACAGTACAAGGCTAAACATTCACTGTCAATGTGGCCTTGAGTTAAACATAGAGAGAAAGGTTATACTGAGAAATCCATTGTTTGAAACAAGTTTGTTTCATTGTGGAGCATTAAATATAGTCCTTGTATCAAAAAAATGCAGAGAGAGAACTCACCCAAAAGCTTTACCCTTACCTTTTGCCCCATGCTCTCCTTCTTTTGGGCATTTTCCTCCCTCCCACCATTTCCGTTTCAGCATTTCTAGCCGATTATTTTCCTGAAGTTGGAGAATGGCCAAGTCAAACTCATTTCGAAAAAGCGAAGCTGTAGGAGTAGTAAATGATCAGCAAACGTAACTGAAACTCTGGATCAATCATTAAAATTGAAGGTCTTGCACTGACATGCAAGGTCTTTAATGCTGATTTAGGAATCAGCACCTCTCTTTCATCAGCCTGTTGCCTGTAGATTGGCAGCTGGAAATTGACTTTCAGTTTCTAGAGATGTAAGACTAGATGTCAATAAAAGGTGATATTGGAAGAGATGTGTCCTATCCCCCGTTACTGCTGGTGGCATCTAGTCTTTGAATGAAGAGACTTGAATCAAGCTGCTCTTCATAACTTGAACATTTTCCCAGTAATCCAAGACAACTGGTGGATTAAGAGCAAAACTTCAGTAGTTGTTGAACAAGAGACGTAAGGACTTAGAAGTGGAGTGTACATGGTGTAATGACAGTTCAGTCTTTGAAGGCTTGTTTTATGGTGAGTCTGATAATCTCTCAAGAGCAAAATAATATTCATTATAACAACTGCTTACAAAATGACTTATTATATTTAAAAAATTAATTTATCATGTGACGTGAAAAATAAACAACTGCTGTCTATATGGCAGTTTACTTGTACCCAAGGCAGAAACTCATACCAGGTGATCTAATGAGTTTCAATGGGACATGGGTTTGAAGAACTTAAAAAGCTGAAGTTCTTCATTCAAACTGTAGTGACACACAGGAGACTTGAGCCTGTACAAGCCTTTTCACAATATGCTGCAAATAACCTACATCTTTAAAGGCATCATCATTTATTTATATCTTTTGTTTTGATATTTCTTCAGAAATTGCTGGCTGGAATTTCCTCTTGACTACTCTCATTCCTTGGTGGAATTAGGAGATTATTGTTTTTGATATAAAAGGATTATGGTAAGATATAATGCCATTGATTTCTGCTAATTACTTCCACTGTCATGTTTTGTGTTCCCTGAAAGTGGCATTACAGGTAGACAGGGTGG
>JARFYF010000060.1:15095696-15114700 GCA_030265395.1 Rhina ancylostomus | reverse complement strand
GTTATTAAGCTGGAAAGAGTGCAAAGAAGATTTAAAGGGATGTGCTAGGACTCAAGGGCCTGAGTTATAGGGAGAGGTTGGGCAGGCTAGGACTTAATTCCTTGGAGCACTGGAGACTGAAGGCTGACCTCCTGGAGGTGTATAAAATAATGAGGGGCATAGATAAGGTGTATGTACACAGTCTTTTTCCCCAAGGAAAGGGAATCAAAAACTATAGGGCATAGTTTTAAGGTGAGGGGGGGAAGATTTAAAAGGGACCAGAGGGACAACTTCTTCAGACAGAGGGTGGTGTGTATATAGAACAAGCTGCCAGAGAAAGAGGCAGATATAATAACAACATTTAAAAGATATTTTGATAGGTCCATGAATAGGAAAGGTTTAGAGGGACATGGGACATGGGACAAACATGGGCAAATGGGACTAGCTTAGATGGGTATCTTGGTCGGCATGGATGAGTTAAGCTGAAGACCTTGTTTCTGGGTTGTATTACTCAAAGACTATAAATGATTCCAATGAACAGGACACAAAGTCTTGGTCTGAACAAGTATTCAGTTCACATGCTGATAAGTGGAAGAATTTTGTGATGGCACAAATTATATTTCTGTAGTTTAGAACATAAATTCATAGAATTATGGCAAGAATACTGTTTAAGCAGCATCTGAGACAGATAAATTAACATTTAGACATTAGCCTTCATCAAATACAATTTACAACTTAAGTGTTAATTTGTCTGCTGTGTCCATAGTTACTGGCCAACGTATTGGTATTGTGTTTGGTTCAGTTGCTGGACTCAACTAACTGTACTGGGTAGTTATAAGCCTGCTCTGTTCTGCATGGGCTCCTAGGTTCTCTTATATAGATGGCTGGTAAAGGTGAATACAACACAGTGCCTAGCATAAAGCCATATAAACTGTAACACAGATGTAATATCTACTGATGTTACCAGAAGGGGATGGGAATGGGTACATGCAGGGAGCATGAATCCTTCGGTTACACATGCTTAGAAGAATTAGGCAGAAAAATGGTAGACTAGAGTTTAAACAGAAAAGAAATACAATTTATTATTTGGAAGCAACAGTAAAGATCTGGAAGATGCAGCAAGTTCTTTACTAGAGTATTGTAAGGTAGAGGGAGACTGATTGGATAATCCTACTGCCAATCATGCCTGCTAATTGCATAACCTTGAATGCCTAAGATTTGTTTTTATTCATTTAATTTGAATATATCTATTCTCCACTCACTGCATTTTCCAGCAAAACTACCTTGTTTTTGTTTGTGAGAAGTTGCTATAGTTTAGTTTTCTCTGGTCTTGATGGATATTGTTTTCCATGTAAATTGACTTTGGCTTAAAATCAACTATTTGCAGTGAGCCGAGACAAGAGACTCCACACGGTCTCCAGTTCTTTGGCTGATGCAGGGTTGCCAACAACCATTTATTAGAAAGTTATAAAGAGAAAACTGGGATTTGGAAGTTTCCCAATCAAGAGAGATTACTTACCAGAATGAAAAATTATTATTGATTGTACAAAATAACCTCCTCTAGCTACAG
This sequence comes from Rhina ancylostomus, assembly GCA_030265395.1. Lineage (NCBI taxonomy): Eukaryota > Metazoa > Chordata > Chondrichthyes > Rhinopristiformes > Rhinidae > Rhina > Rhina ancylostomus. Next base: position 15,113,151 of record JARFYF010000060.1, on the reverse strand, counting down.
GGAAAAACACCAACACCCCTCCTTAAAATGCTTTCCTGTCTAGTTAAAATAATACCTTCAAAACAGGTAGGAGTTACAAGGAAAGTCTCAGGTAGACTGAAAGAATTGGGTGGGGGAAGGGAATTTCTAAGGATGCAAATTACCGACGAGGTTAACGTTAAACTTTTTCTTTGGTGGGGGAACTAAAATCAAGAGATCAAAATCTCAGGATGAGCATTAGGACTACTATAAGCTTTCTCATACTAAAAGGTTGTAAAAGGCCACTGTTAGAAAGCAGGGAAACTGGATTCATAAGAAGAGAAATCTGAGCAATGGGACCGTGTGAGATATCAGAACATCAGCCCTTAAGATGGTCCAAAACGTGGGTTCAAGTAAATGGCCCAAGACCCTTCTTGAACTGATAGGTGTGTTTCTATAATAGGAAATTAATATTCAGGCTTTTGTAATTTCCTTTGTCACCAATCTTATCTGATTGAAACTGAACTGAATTCAAACTGTTCAACAGAGTGAGATGGGGGAGAAATGTACCTAAAGAAGCAGTGGGTTTAAATTTGGATCCAGTGATTCTCGGGTCTGAGCTGGAGCGCTGCATTTTGCGAGCACTTGGTGTTCTAAGTTATGCTGCATGTGAACTTACCTTTTCTCTTTTACACTATCTTTATCTTTGTGTTTATTTGCAGGGGCAGTAAATTTTCAAAGTGAATGATTTATGCAGTTACCTATTCTTGTAATAGTGCTCCAGTGATTGAATAAATGGCTTATATATCTTTCAAAGGTTTTGAACAAAGGACTGACAGATCATTTGTTACTCCCTCAGGCATGAACCTCACTACTACCCCTCTCCTCCCTGCCATTTTTAGTTTCATCAATCTTATTAAAATGCTTGCTCATCTTTCAGTCTTCAGTAATCGTGAAAGGTCACACATCATAATCTGTCTTTTTTCTTTACAAGTGTTGACAAATTTGCTCTGTGGATTATTTCCATCATGCTTTGATTTTCAACTTGCAAAATGTAAATTTCTTTCTCCCAGCTTTGGGAAGACTTTTTTTTAAAAAAGAATTGAAAGGTGTAACTTTCCTTTAAAAACCTCACTTCAATTATGTATCTTTCAAAATATATTTATTATCTATCCTAAGACTTGTTGATTCTTAAATGTGGCTTAAAATACTAAAGCTCATAACTGATAATGCCTCATCAGAAAATGCACTATATGCACAACATAAAGAAATGTTGGACGCACCAAGTGGCAAGCCTATACCGTATCCCTTGGTATCCAGGAGACCACCGATCTGTGTAAGGTTGCAATTACGTTGTCGATGGTACTCATTCATGGTTGACTCTAATAAGAAGGCATAGTTGGAGTTCAAAACTCGAGAAATTCCTTCTTCAGTGCTTTTCACAAAGACACTTGGCTGTTTGGAATGCATATAGTTCCACATTCGCTGGTAGGTCTGGTATCGAGAATTCTGAAAGCAAAATAACATTACTCAGTTATATAGAACAAATTAATAGCAAGAAGTGAAACTATTGGTTGTTCTGTACCTGGAAGAAGGTCATGCTTGATCCTCTTTGAATTGTTCCATATTCAATGTTTGTCTGGTCAGCAAGGTCATCAACTGATTCTATTGGCACATCCATTCTCTGTACTGTGAGGAAGGCAGCCAGATTGGCTGTGTATGATGAAATGATAATGAGTGTAAAAGCCCACCTGATGAGAAACAAAAATAATAAGGCAATTGAAATATAAAGTCTTTGGAAAACATCTAGATTGGTAGGAGCTGCCTCCATGATTTCAGACCACTGAACAGATGCTATTAATGATCATGTAAATCAGCAGCTGTTTATAGTCTTAAAGATTAATTCCTGCAATAACCTTGGAGAGTCCAAAATAACCCAGATTTCCTCCCCTTCCTTAACTGTTACAAATTTTCTGACAAAGTTTTGAAGATGAAGGAAGCTGGCGTTTCTGCTGGTGAGCACTTAACACAGTAAGCTACAGCAACTTCTATTTGTAACCACACCAACTTGCTTTATAATTAATTGGCTTTCTGTAGCCTCTGGATCTTTAGCCAATCACCTCTCACTGTGTCCTCTCATTACTGACTCCTCTCTCAACAGAAACAGTTTCTCCTTATTTACTCTAAACATTTGGAGAGTTTGAATACCCATGTGAAATATTCTTTTAACCCACCTGCTCTAAGGAGACTACCTCAGTTTCTCCAGAGAATTCAAATTCCTCAAACCTGGTACAATTCCATATATTTCTCCCTTATCCCTGCCAAGGCCAATTAATTACAAAGCAAGTTGGTGTGGTTACAAATAGAAGTTGCTGTAACTTACTGTGTTAAGTGCTCTCCATCAGAAAACTCAGCTTCCTTCATCTTCAAAACTTTGTCAGAAAATTCCTGCTTGAGATTCTATAATTGGAAAACAAGAGCTCCATCAGAAGCCTAACCAGTATTTAAATACAATTTAGCATAACTTCCTTGCTTTTGTGCTCTATACCTCACAATCACAATGCTTTTAAAACAGGGCTCTCAACTCACACTGCTTCCATCAAAGATTTGCTTTATTTATTCATTCACAGGATATGGACATCACTGGAAATGCATTGTTCACTCCTATCCAGATTTATTTCATTATTTAAATTTAATTTTGGAAGGAGGGATTTGAACTTACCTCTCTTGATCAGTTGCCTAGACCCGCGGCTGTTTGTCTAGTTACTCAACTGTTACACTACCAGGCTCTATTGGAACCATCAAATGTGGTTGTACTAAAGGCATGCATGAAAATTTCAACACCACATATATCCCAAGGCTTTTCCCTTTCTGCATCTGATTTAAAATTGTACCATTCAACTCATTATGTTTCTCTTTATTATTCCTTCCAAATTTAATCACATCAAACCTTTATACATTAAATTTAATCCGGCATTCATCTGCCAACTTTACCTCTTGGTCTACATGCACTTGAAGTCTGTCAATATCCTTCTCATCATGTACTTCATTTCTTGATTCCGTATCATCTCAAAACTTTGAAATTAAGCCCAGTATACCCAAGTGCAGGTCAGTGATACTTATAAAAAGTCATCATAATTCTGACCTCTGAAAATACTAATGTACACTTCTCCCCAATCTGAATATTCACAGTTACCCATTGTTTTCAAACAACCAATTTCATATCAATTCTGCCTGTCCTTTAATTCTGTGGACTTTGCTAGCAGGTTCACTTTGTTGTATTTTATCATTTTTTGAAAGCTCATACACACTATTTCAACTTGCCTCATTAAATCTGTTCCAGCTACCAGCAGATGTGATTCCACCCATTTTGAATCCCTGCCAATTTTCACCCTCAAGAATACCTTGTATCTTCACAGGGACAGTGCTGTGTTTATACTAATCTGGGTCACACCACTCAAGATAGGGTGCACCCTGTGCTGTAATAAAAGCAGCAACAATTCCTGGTAGCTTATTTACTTCTATTGTAGTTATCTGGCAGTCTGGTTCTTTAAACAGTTAACTCCCATATTCCTAAACTGGTGAGAATGTTATACAACTCTTCCATTAAGTATGTACTTTCCAGTTCAATCCCTCTCCCCAATTATAGATTATATTTTTCTAATTCAACTACATTTTCCATCAACTGGTCCAGTCTTCATTACTTGCTCTGTCTGCAATTTTAATTCTTATGCAGACATGGAGAATTTCCTTTTAATAACTTTATCTATTATTTGCAAAGGATGCCCATTGGAGCACGAATGTCCCTTTTTTAATCCCCAAATATTTCATATATGAATAAACTCTTTTGAAATAAATTATGTTACATTGTGTTTCATCACTCTTTATTTTAGCAATTGTCTCTGATTAAGAATCTTAAAAAAGGATACTAAAAAAGTCATGGCAGAGGTCTTCAGTGCTACAACAGGAATTTCAATTACTGAAAAAAAGATTCCAAAGTTTTTTCTTACTAAATGTCAAAATATTTCCATGGGAATCAAAGCTGCCTGTTTAAAAGCTGACAAAACAGTTTTACTTAATGATAGTGGCTTACAAACATCTCCAACGTTAACCTTGCCAGATAACATTTGGTCCAAGTTTATATTTTACAAGTTCAAGCTTTCTTACCATACTCCACTAACACAGCGCGTGGAAAGTGCTCGGGGCATAATCTCTGATCCTTGCTGCATGAAACCACCCACAGGGAACCAAAGGCTGTTTCCTAATGAGTATTGATTGACCAACACGTTGCACTTTCCTTTAAAGCAAGGCTGAGGGTTATACCACTCATATGGAGATAACCTGCAAAAGAAATTACATCTAAAATTCAGCAACTTTCATTAAGAGTGTGTAATCAACATTGTATAATAGCAAACTAGTCAAAAGCCATCAGTTTTATTACAGGACACTAACAATTTCTGAGTTTCCTACATTACTAACTAAAAAAACCTCTCAAATCTATACAGATCATTAATGAGTTCTAACAAGAGCTCCTTAGCTCTTGTTTCATTAGATGTGATTTAGTTAGATCTGCTATTTAATCAACGTTAGGATTTGCAGACAATAATAAATGCATTGACATGCTCATGTACATACGGAAGAACTTAATAAAACAAACAATGGTTTCACAGGACTCCCAAGTGACTATACCTGGCTACAAGGAAGAGAACACAACTGACTGCAAGATAGGCAAGCACCATGAAGAGCCAAACACCAGGAGAGAAAGGGTCCAGGAAGGAAAAATAACCAGGTTTCCTACCCTGAAATACAGTAAGGAAAGGAATCATTGGCATGGGGTAGTTGCGCTACACAAGAGCAGGAATAACAATAAACAACATACATAGCAACAAGAATGAGGTGGATGAAGTGCAAATTCTCACATCTTTAAACAGTATATAGGTATCATCTTGCAGACGGATCATTGGTTTATGTTCAAATGAATCATAGCCTGTTTGTTTATTCTTTGATTTTCTTAACCAGTAAATGGTGCTGGAATTTTACTGAAGGACAGTGTTTTTCTCTCTCCTCTGAAAGCAGTGTCATGGTTCATTCAGTCTTCACACTGCCTTGGTATCAAAAATAATGCTGTATCTGCTATTTATTTATTTTTCAGGATACGTGTGTTGCTGGCAAGGCCAGCATTTATAGCTTGTCCTACATTGCCCTTGAGAAGGTGGTAGTGAGCCACCTTTCTGAATTGCGCAAGTCCTTCTGGTGAACGTATTTCCACAGTGCTGTTGGGGAGGGAATTCCCCTATTTAGACCCAGTGATGATGACGGAATGGTGACATATTTTTAAGTTAGCATGGTGTGCCTTTTGAAGAAGAATCTGCCCATGGTGATGTGCCCATGCACCTGCTGCCCTTGCCCTTCTTTGGGGTAGAAGTGGGTTTGGGAGATGCAATCAGAGTAGCTGAGGTGAAAATGACTGCAAAGCATTTTGTAGATGGTGCATACTGTTTGGTTAGTGTGTTGAAATATACCCCAAAGTGCCCGTGACATTTATATAATTTCATTGTTTCATTCACAGTCTATGCTTATTGTAACAATGGCACGTTAACCTGTGGGTTTTCTCCACATTCATTCTGATTACATGGCTTAGGGGAAATTTGGAAAAATGTACTTTGGAGAAGCACCTCATTCAGCATTCATGCATCTCTAGACCAATTTATGAAAAGTGGTCAGTGTAGTTAAACCATGAGAAATTGTATTAAGGTCAGCTCTTATATCCTGACCATGTCCTGATTCCCCAATACTGGTCACAACTCCTTGGCTCATGCACATGGCACAGAAACATAAAAATAAGCTCCCCTCATTAGTATTTATGTAACATAAATTTTTACAGAAAGTAATAATGAAGCTGTCAAAGGTTAGTTTTCACCCTGCCTCTATAATTAAAATAAATATTTAGTCAAAAAATTACTTATAGTTAACCTTATGCTCTATTTGATCTCTGTAAGTTCACAGAAATTCAGTGGGACTGCAAACATGAATGCAATTGTTCACATTGGGCTCATTTTCCAGATAATTTCTGCATTTCTGCTCATTGCATTCTTGCCAAACTTAACCACAGCTTCAAACTACAAAAAAAAAACAATTTTATGTTTTACATAAAAGTTTTTCAACCTTTGTAATGCTTTTATGGACTCCAGGAGGAACCTGAGCTGCCCTTCATTCTTCTATCCTATTCCTTCATGGGTTATGGATGCTACTAGCAAGACTGGAATTTATTGTCCATCCTTTACGGCTCCTAAGTTGAGCATTGGTGGGTCCAGAGCTACATAGGCCAGGAGATTAATGAACCAGACAGTTAAGGAGATTAATGAACCAGATGGATTTTTACAACAATCTGGTAGTTTCATGATTACTGTTACATTATTCCAGATCGACTTAATTACTTGAATTTAAATTCCATATCTGTTGTCCCTGGATTCAAACTCTCAGTGCAGACCTCTGGACACCAGTCTAGTAAATTAACCACTCTTACTCCATTGGTTCTAAAGCTAAAAGAACTTTTATTCCCTTTCCCCTTGGATACATTTCAACTTTTTTCTTTAACAATATTAAGTTATTGATTCAACTTCCTTCACTGTTCAGTGGGTCATTCCATGTGGTCAATGTTATCTGCATTTCTAAACAAAAACATCTACATAAAAGCTGACCAGGTGATGGAGGGGAATGAAAAAGCAAGAATGAGGGGAATTTTGGGACACAGGAACATGGGATCTAAGTCCAAGGGAGGTGGTTGGGTTCCAGCTTCATGTATTCTTCATCAACATAGTTTATGTTTTTCCTCCTCTTTACTTTCTCCAACATCTGCCACCTTCTCAACACAAGTGTCTATTCCTATTGAGAACTTTTGTCCCTTCCTCTACTTTAGTGTAACAACTGACCTATGAAAGAAGCTCAATTAGCAATCTTTGATCAGTCAACATTGACACAATAAAAACATGTACAATGGCCATGAGACAGGTCATTAAAGAGCCAGTCAGAAAGTTGGCGGGGAGACAGTTCACCCACTGGGGATTCTGGATGAAGCTGAGGGCATAGTGCTGGCAGAATAGAGGGCACATGACTGTGCAGTTGGCATGGCATACTGAGAAGCAACACATAGTCACACACTTCATTCGCTCTCTGTTCCCCTAATTCCAAAGGGTTTATGGCCATTCATAGTTTACTCGTACCATCTTATTCACTTCTAATCCGCTCGGCAGTTGGGCAAGATGATAACAGCAGGAGCAGAATTTCTTCCCAGTTAATTGTAGTGAAGACTAAGACAAGGAAAATGATCAAGAGTCAGAGGATGAGAAAATCATGAGTCATTAGCTCCTGATCCAAGAATCTGATGGCATAGCACTGGAATCAATGTGAGAGCTAATTTGTTGTTTCTGACCATAAGGAGGTAGAAAACAGTGACAGTGTAATTTTTCTGAACGTCTCCTTTGTAGCAGCTCTCCAAGGGAGTTAAAGAAAGCCTTTACCATATCATGGGCACTGTGACTTTTTGCCACATGTACCTACTTGTAACTTATTCTACTTTTGCCCTCCCTGATCTATGAACCTTAGCATATCCCAGATTCTCAGTATCTTCATCATTGCCAAGTAATGGTTATAACGTATTAGTTTCTGTGCTAAATCATAGCAGAAGTACAAAATGAAACACGTTGCTAAATGTATTTTGCTCTGTTACAAAACAATGCTGTTACACTGTTTGCATCATATGAAGAGAGCAGAAGCAACATTATGGTCAGATAACTGTGCATATCCATTTAGATGTTGTATTGCCATTATATGAATTATTAAGTATGTGCAGATTGTGTATGGAAACATTAATGTAAGTTATGGAGCTAAGCATAAATGATGATGATGATGATGATGATGATGATGACCAGTTTGACCATCAAAATGAATGTGCTCCTCTAAAGACTTGAAGGGCTCTATGCTTCAAATCCTTTCCTATTATAGCAGCCTCTCCTCTGCCAGAGTTTTCCTTGCTGTGTCATTTATTCTGGTTCTTACTCTCCTACACTGGGCAACTTCTGTCTGAAAAATAAAGACAAATGGAGTAGAGAGGGCACACTTAATTTGATAAAGGGACAGGGAGGGCAAACTTAATTCGATATTGAGCAACTCAGCTCATTTTCTATATTTTTTCTACACAGCTTTAACATTGGACCAGGTCACCCTACTCCTGAGCTGTATCTTGTGAATACTGTCTGCTCGATCCCACAATTGCACAAAATTTTTGTTACTCTCCTACTTGCAACACACCATTGGTGAGTTGTGCCAGAAAATCTTTTTATTACTTTTAAATATTACTGATGTTCAGAAATATTTGGAAAGTGCTGAAAAATGTAAAAAAATTAAAAATAATGTTTAAAAACTCATGAAAATGGTAATTAAAATACAATTATAAATTGAAATAAAATGAACAACAACCACACCAAACCTTAACTTTTAACTGAAAATCTACAACCTTATTCTAATGAATGAGGCTGTTAGCTGTACCAGGTAAAGGTGAGGGGTCTGACACTGGTTCAGCAATACGGAACAATCAGGACCCCTCTCTGTGAAATGCTGTCAATATGGGTACATGTGCAGAAATTCTGGAATGCAGTTAGCTGCTGCTTCATCATGGATCTGCTGGCTAACCAGCACCCCGCTACAGCCTTTTTTTAAATTTAGTTGCATTACATCTTTACCTTTATACTTCTTGACAGGTTGTAAAATGCCTTCTGAATATTTGCTCTGTTTCATCTGGTGACCATCATATTGCTGTAGCACCTGCAACTAGTCAAGCCACAGTCTGCAGGGTACTGCTGGATTTCCCTCTTGCAAAAATGTATTCTCTTGAAAAATTCCTCTAGTTGCCTGCACTTCATCCTCGACTGCAAACTGTATTTGTCAGAGTGCCAGCATGGTACAGTTTTGTTCTCTCCTATGGCTCAGACTTGCTGAATGAATGCATTAATGCTGGATTATTACAGATGTTTCATGTTTGGTCACTTTCCTCCAAATCACCACTCAATTTCTAACATTAAATTGACAAGGAAATAAGTGGCAATTTATTCATTTTCCTTTGAATGTAGAAAACCACACAAAAGTATTTTCCTTACCTAAAACACAAAAGTAATAGAAAAAATGGGAAGACACTGAATGTAACACACTTAATAAATTCAACTTTATCAGAAGAAATAATTTAAAGAATATATGGGCTAGATATTTTATGATGCCTGTAGTGGCACATTAAATCAGCTTAGTGTGAGGTCTTCAGTAATGAAATTCTATTATGCACACAGACTACAGAATGGGCCTTGCCCACATTGTCTGTGAGGAGGAGGGGGAAGGGTTGGTTGAGGGAGTTGACAGGGTGGATTAGCCAGTGTTCAAGCAGCAGTTGGAGATGACCAGGGCCACCTCAGTGGCTCTAGGTCAGAAAGGTGCAATGCATTCAGGATTATTGCTCATATAGTATTGAGTGGCCAAAAGTAATTGCTTCTTCCCTTCTGTCTTCTGATCTCTGAAAGGTCCATGAACCCATGAACACTGCCTCATTATTCCTTTTTTTTTGCACTATTTATGTACTTTGTAATTTATAGTAATTTTATGTCTTTGCACTGTACTGCTGCTGCAAACAACAAACTTCACGTCATATAAGACAGTGATAATAAACCTGATTCTGAATTGTGGGTATGTCCAAACATGTAAACTTGTCCTAAGTGATGATGAAAACACATTGTCATTCATTTTCAAGAACTCAGCCCAGCTTAGATACCAGAATTGCCTATAATTTGGTAGCTCGCCTAGAGATGGATCTGCATGAGCAGCCAACACACAGGCCGGGAATTGCACAAAAGCCAGTTTGCCAGATAGTAAGGCTACATGCCAGCTCAATGGTAGAGCATATTGGTGAGGCTTTTAATGGGTTAGGCTATAAAGGGCATGCACAGTAAAGTATCTGATGGATTTGGAAGCCTGCCTGAAAACCTATCATTCAGTATGAAGCAGCATGAATTCCACCCACTCCAGCTTGAAACCAGTTTTTGTGCATTCATGGATCTGATGGCAAATGTCATAGCCTCCATTGCAACAAAACAGCAGCCACCTTAGGTCTGTTCGTTGGCATGCAAGTTCAAATGACTGCATCTTTGGTGTGGACAACAGTGGACAATAGGGCATGTAGGGTGTCAAGGTAGTCCCGTAAACTGTCCTCCATTATTGCTTAGGTTATGCATCATTGACAATGGCTCCATCAGATGCAACTCACTGTAGCAACTTGTGATGACAACATGTTCCTCCCTCCTCCCTCACAGCCACTTCCCAAGTGGTTCCTGCAGTTGTCTGTCAATCTGAAAAACTCCTGCCACTAATGAAGAAATGATGCAGGGCCTTCAAGATCTAGGAACTCAGTGGGTCAGGCAGCAGTTATGGAAGGAAATGGGCAGTCTACTTTTTGGGTTGTGATCCTTCATCCAGGCAAAGTCCAGCTAAAGGGTCTCGACCTAAAAAATTGACTGCCAATTCCCCTCTACAGATGCTGCCTGACCTTCTGTATTCCTCCAGCATTTTGCCTGTTGCTCCAGATCCCAGCATCTGCAGCCTCGTGTCTCCTTCAAGATCTGGAGCTTTGTTCCAGGCACCCTGAAAGGCAATTTCAGTCTCCTCTTGTGAAAGCCAGAATCCTTCCACCAGCCTGAGTGCAGAACTAGGGTGGAATGTGTTGAAGCTCTAGGACAGGCACTGAATCCACAAAGGTGATTAGATGACTCTGATATACACAATGGAATGATGATTTATAACTTTGGTGTTGAATGTTTATTTTGTGGTTGGCTTTTATTTTTGCATTGTGGACAATACAGAGGGGAGGAGCTCCTTTTGGTATTGAAACGAGATAGATATGAAACAATATGCAGGCATCAATGGCACTCGGAACTGCAGGGAAGCCTGCAATCCTAGTTAAACTGTGTGTTCTCTTCACCTACTGTTCTCTGGCATAATGGAATGAAATGTAATTAGCTCTTGGACCAGAGACCTCTCTTATGCAGCAGTGCATGTCAAACTGTGGGAAATGGAAATCCCTTCAGTTCTAGCAATGGAAGCAGCCAGATGCATTAAAATTTGCAGCTTCAGTTATCTTGTCATTTGCAAGGTTGTCCTAGCCCTAGTTCAAGGTTGAATTGTGGCTGCAGCAGTGTGCAGATTTCAGGGAAGATATCTTTATTAAGTAAAAATGGTCATATGTTGGTCTTTGCTGAGATTTAGGTACAGTGGTACAGCAAGCAGAGCCGCTGCCTCACAGCACAAGAGACCTGGGTTAAATTCTGACCTCTGGTGCTTTCTGTGTTGAGTTTTCAGATTTTGCCTGTGACTGCCTGGGTATTTTTGAGGTGCTCCAGTCTCCTCCTATGTCCCAAACACGAGTGGGTTGGTAGGTTAATTGGCTTCCTTAAAAATTGCTCCAAGTGTGCAGGTGAGTGATGGAGTCTGGGGGGAGTTGATGAGGATATGGGAAGAATAAAAAATGGGATTAATGTAGGATTAGCATTTAGGGGGGAGGTTGACGGTCAGTGAAGACTCAGTGGGTTGAAGGGCCTGTTTCTGTGCTGTGTCTCAATATGATTCTTAGATTTGTTTCCTGAACTCCCTAAGCAGATTTGGCTTCTTGTTCTGAGCCCTTCTCATTGTCATCCAGATGCTTGCCACTCTATTCTCAGTTCTACAGTATTTGAAAAGGAATGTTTGCTAATGCACCACATCTAGGTGCAACTGGTTTGTGCAAGTCACAGAAGCTCCTTCACCACAACTTAAAGACTTTTGGAACTTTCCCAACTGTAGGGCAGTGAAACACCCGTCAGAAGAAATCAACCAGTAACAAAACTGCAATAATAGGATCCATTTAATGAATAAATGATAGCTGTGAAGAGGAAGTGGATGAGCAGAAGAGGTATCATTCTGCTACCAAATGTGTATTCAGCTTGTGTAGTGTTTAGAGAGAAAGTTATTTTTAGCAAATTGCATTTCTGGCATCAAAGCCACACTGCACACAGATAGATGCAATTATCTACCTGCCCCGCTTGCTTCTGTGTGTTAACATTTAAACAGTGAACCATCCAGTACAATTATCCCAATAAATATGTGAGTTCATTTGAAGTCACTACTTTGAAGTGCTCATGGCACTCAAAAAACAGGCTTACCATACTCATTTCTGATGTCATATCTTTAGTCAACCAAGAGGTATAGTTTTGAATAACTTCCCTCTCCTCTTTGTGAAAACATGTCAGGTCTCTGCCCATTCTATATTTACTCAGTTAGTCTTCTCTGCGTTTCTTATTCCAATCCACCAGGCCAAGTCTATTTTCAGCTCCTTGAGATCAGCCTTCTCCCAGATGAGTATTTTTATGTTTGATTTCTCCATAATTACTTCAAACCTGATAATGTTACCATCACTGCACCCCCTCCTCCCCACCCCCAAGCTGTTCCTCCAATGAAATGTCCATTTCTGACATTTCCCTAGAGCTCGGACTGGAAATGTCCAATTCAAGAGAACTTCCGTACAGACTCAGAGATTCCTTCCAGCTCTTTGCTTAGACAAGTTATCTTTAGAGCTCTACTTCAGTAAAGAATGGAAAAGGAAGACTTACGTAGTGCCTTACATAATTCCAGCATATCTACAATTTCCTAATAAGTATCATCACTATTGCAACATGGAAATGCTGCATCCAATGGATGCACAGCGAGATCCCACAAAACAATGAGGAGACAAGTGAGAATGGTTGAAAAAAATGAGTTGGTCTGGTATTTTGAAGAGTACCATTGAACCTCTATGTAACCAGAGGAGGAAGATGGGCCTCTGTTTCATACCTCATTCAAAGGTACCAACCAACTTGGTCTGCATTGGAGCAGAGCCCTTCACTGCATGAGTAAGGGTGTAAAGGCAAACAAACTGCACGCATATTTTACTGCTATTTAGTGAGATGGTGACAGGACGGCTGATCTCTTACCATCTGAACACGATAGAGGATACTAATTCCAAGAGTCATAAATGGTTTGGAGAAATCGATGACCTTCTCGCGTTCAGCTGTAATGGTTAAGCCTGCTACTGCCAGATCAGCTTTCTGTAAATACAAGTATAACAGACAGATCAGTGGGAATTGAATAAGACAGACAGACGTGTACAGAGCCTCTCTCTCTCTCTCTGTCTCTCTCTCTCTCTCTCTCTCTGTCTCACGCACATCCACACACAAAATTACCATCTATGACACAGGCCAAATTTCACCTGTACCAGGAATTGCAGATCGAGGGGAAGTGTTATGGCAGATCTTCCACCCAATGCCAGTGTTAATGCTGAGACTTTTCCACATATTCCCGAAGAAGTTCCAATTTCCAGCTCTGTTGTTGATCTAAACTGGCTGTGGGATTGGTACTGGTGTGTATATATTATGCCATGTGTACTGAGATACAACAAAAAGCTTTGTTTGTGTGCCGTCCAGTCAGATTGTGCCATCCATAAGTACACTGAGGTAGTGAAAGGAAAAACAGAATGCAGAATATAGTGTTACAGCTACAGCTACCTGCAGGGCAGGCAGACAGATAAAGTGCAAGGCTACGGTGAGATCTTCCACACTCCCCCTGTACTGCTGGCTGCCCCCAGTCCGCCATGGACCAACAATTCTCCCAGCTCTCAAGCCACAAAAACCGTCCCTCAACATGTGCTGGGTGAAATCTGGCACAAGCACCATAGTCTCCTTTCAAATGGATGGGAAAAATTGTCCTCTGGGAGATAGGTAAGTAGTTATAATATAAACATATTATTTATGCTAATCATCCAAAAAAGCTGTGGTGATTCAGAATTCATGGGGCACTTTTCCTCAGGACCTGCTGCTGACTGGTTTGTGCATTGATAATGACAGAGTCATTCACATGACAATAATTTTTACAGAAAATTCTGGACCATTGCAGTATGTTTTCTGCAACATATGATGTGTATTGATGACTTTCAGTCATTAATAGGATTTAACATAAATATCAATACTGTTATGCATATAATCTATTATGTAAACATTGCATTTACAAAATTATAGCTGCTATATATAGTACATTTTTTGTGAAAAGGTAATGTCCGAATCACATCATGAATTACTATGCACGTGAATAACCTCGGGCTATATACTTTTTTCCCTCTTTTTCAATCTTGCACCAGTGTTGTTATGTTTATTTTTCACATGTGTAAATTGTGTATAATCTATGTTAATTTAAGTTTATGTTAATTTATGTTTGTCCTTGGCTAAAGGCTAATTTTCAAAATGCTAATCTTCAAGGCATTTATTTCCTGTGTATGTATGCACAACAACAATAAAATTGAACTTGAACTTGAGTGTCACTGCAAAAGGCATTTCTAACTCAGAAATTAAAAAGCAAGGAAGCAGTCAGTTGTGATACAGATCCAGGTCCATGCAGCACCACAACGCAGCAGAGGGGACATGGAAGACAGCAAGATTGACACTAAAAGCCATTTCCATTGATGCATCCCACTTATAACTATACTTTAAAGCTTCAAATGATTTGCACCAACAGTTCATAATGGGTTGAGTTATCCAGTACTTATGAACCTGTGCTAATTAAATTTGGGAATTTGTGCATTGTCACAGAGAAAGTATCAACGAGTGTGTTTGACCGTAAAACGTAGGCCAGGAATCACCTCCATCCTATAACCTCATTACATTTGACTCTACAAAGCTTGACTACATTTTCCCAAACATTTCCTGAACCCATCACCCTCGCCTGGTTTCCCTCACCTTGTCACCCCCAACAATCCTGACCACATTGACCCCATCACCCTTGGCTACCCCAGTGCTGCTGGTTTACTGACAATTCCAATCCTGTGTTGTGGCTGACTGTCAGTGTTCTCACATCAATCAAGGATGACCATATTACTGACATTAAATTGCAACTTGTATGTTTTAACTATCTTTTCAAATTTAACTGTATTTTTTCTTTGGCTAAAGGCATTCTTGAGTTTATAATTGCACTTAAATGGAACAGAGAGCGCAGCAAAGAATGAGGGAGAGGGGACGCTATGTGTTAAACTGGTGTAGTACAGATGAGTTTCTGAGTCTGCGAATAAAGTAAATGGAGGTGATCAGCTCTCTCTCTGATGTTATATGCGTCACCTGGCAGTGCTTGCTGCTGATCAGGAGGACCCAGAGTGAGAGAGTGCTCCATTTCCCAGCAATGACGTCCCTCATGTTGATGAGCACCAAATTTCCCAATAAAATATGATCAAGTGTTGTCATGTAGGACTAAAAGAAAATCACTGTTGATCCCTTGAGTGAGATCTCCAGTTATAAGCTGGAATATAAACCTTTGATCGATTGTTACATGTCCACAAGTTGCTCATCAACTCTGCTGATTTTCAGCAGGTTACTTTGAATAGCACAGAGAGGTTACTTAAGGCTTCTATTCTAAAACTGATTGTTTGCAATAGTATTTGTTTGTGCAGTACTTACCCTTGAAATCAGCTCACCGATCATCCCCGTCCATGTGCCATTGGTCTCTGCTACCCCATAAACACCGTCAGCTACCAGCTGGATTTTGTAATGAAACCTAAGGATTTCTGAAAGCTCCTTCAGCATATCCACACAGAACCCCTCATACCGTTCATTCCCCTGGAGTTCCTGGTGGTTTGGTTTCAGCATCACATAGGGATTTTCCTGAAGGAAAAATAAAATCCTGCTTACACTGAGGCTACCAAGCACAGAAATTAACCTGCATTCAGCTTTTGGACAGCTTATTAAACAGATCTGAGTTTCAATTATAAAAATTGTGACCAGGAAGCAGATCACCAGATGAAACCACGAATCACCGATGGTGACTGACAAAAGCTTTGCATACTGATGCAGCATTCACCTCCCTCCAGTTTTAATATTAAATTCTTAAACTGATAAAAGATAGCTGAAGACTATAAAATAAACATCGGATGAATGGCTGAGCATTCCCTGGGAAGAACAAACAAAAGCTGTGAAACCTGATTTTTGATATTTGAACATCATGCATTCTGCTGTAGAGTGGTGACAGATGTGTGATACAAATCCATAGCTAACACCATGAAATACATCATTGCAAAGGAAATCCTTCCCTCCTTAAAGCATGTTTTGTGATTCTACAAGACAACATAATCTCCAAAGTGGCTAAATTTGACCTCAAGGCACAGCAAAATTCCACTAAAATGCCACAAGACAGTCAGTAGATATAAGCTATTTGGCACCCTACACCTTTAACAAATCCTGAACTATAATTAAAAGCTATAATGGAGAGTTATGAGTGGAGACTAAATGCAAAGATGGAACCAGCCCCATTCTGCTGATTTCTTTCTACCTTGTTTAATTGCACTGCAGCCCTGTGCCTGAAACGGGATCACTTAGCAAGGGCTGGGAATTGATTATGCCCTTCTATTCTGCATAGCTCACCAAATAAACTCACCAAACTACTCAGGAGTCCCCATGCTGTCTCTTTAATGCTCAGCTCAAGGATAGCTTTGCAGATGATTGGGAATTGGGATGACTGCTCTTTAAGTAGAGAACAGAATGAATAATGAAGAAGATTAAAACAAAAATAAAACCTAAAATGCAATGTGGACAAATAAAAACAGCCACAGAAGGAACACAAATTTTCTTTAGTGCCTCTGGCTGTACAATCCTACCCACAGGGAGCCAAACATTGAGTTAATAGAACAACACACAATCTGCTGGAGGAACTCAGCAGGTCGGGCAGCGTCTGTGGGAGGAAAAGATTTGTCAATGTTCCGGGTTGAAAACCTGCATCAGGAAAGGAATTGTCAATGTTTTGGGTCGAAATCCTGACACAGGGTTTGCGTCAAAAGAAATGTCAACAATTCCTTTTCTTCCACACGTGCTGCTCAACCCACTGAGTTCCTCCAGCAGATAGTTTGTTGCTCCAGGTTCCAGCATCGGCAGTCTCTTGTGCCTTCACTGAATTAATGGAAAACTGTGGAAGTGGCAACAGAGTTTCAGGGTGGGACAGGCCAAAATTAACTCAGAACTGCCAGGAGTAGGGGTGAAGAAGGAACCCTATCATTTTGCATTAAATTCAAAATAGCAACCTAGGCCATGATTAAACCAGGTGATTCCTTGAGAATTAGTGGTTTTCATGCTCTTTCCATACATCCCATTTTACTGCCAATGAAGTAGTTACTGTGGTGATCCAGATAATCTGACTGTTAATTTGTGCACAGCAAGATCCCTCAAGCAGGCCTGTGATAATGACCAGTAACCTGTTGGAGAGATGGAGATTGACCAGAAACATAGAGGAGAATTCTCCGGCTCCTTCTCAAACTTGTGTCAAGGGATCTTTTACTTCAACTTAAGTAAGCAGGTGGGGCTTCAGTTTAACACCTCTCCTGAGGGATCCGACTTGCAGACAATCTTGATAGTTTAGAGAG
>JARFYF010000060.1:15055367-15066796 GCA_030265395.1 Rhina ancylostomus | reverse complement strand
TTACGATAGCATGTATACCCTTGAAAATTCATTTCCCAGGTCCGATCTCCCTGTTGGTAGAGAGGTCACAGTAACAAGTTCCAGGAACAAATATAACTTGAAAACAAGTGTACAAATGAGGAAGTCAAATCAACTAGGGGAGCCAGTCAACTGATTTGTAATGACTGTGTACAACTGCAACATGTTTCATGCAACATTTTCTTCAAAGAGGAAAAGCAGTGTGATGTATTTGTACATAGTTATGGAAATAAGTCATGTAGTCAGAGATTGTAGTGACATAACATGTAAATGTGATATAAGCATGACATGTAGCAAGTTCTTTGCTGTCAAGAATTTTTTTTAAAAACCCTCGTTTCAAATTCTTCTGTTCTGTAACTGTTATTTTAAGCAATGCTAGCATTATCAAAGTTCCACCTTAGAAGTATATCAAAGCTAAGTTCATGTTTACAGCAGGCAGAAAACTCTGAGCTAATATAACAAGACCCCAGCTCAGTTTCTGTTCAGTTTAAAATGTCTTAATTCAGATTGCAACATTAAAGGGACTTTGCCAGGGAGACTAAACTTACACATGTAGTCTTTGGAGATTGTGTGGCTGAACTTTATTGTGTGGAATCTACAAGTAATATCTCACAATCACCCACTGCAGAAATTCACATTCAGAAGTGTCTTCTCTATAAGTTTATTTTCAGTGAAATTTCTAGAAGGCAAAACATTAATCCCTGAGAATAAGGACCTCCTCAGAGATGTGGAACTTGAAACACTAAACAAAACATTTCAGTGTTATTTTTGGTCATCTATTTCAGACACTTGACATTGGGTTAAATGTCCACCGAATTTAAACTGAATTAGGAGTAACTTACAAGGAGAGAAAGGCGTCGACATTGTCTTGCAGTTCCCTACGTACCTTTCTTAGACTTTCTTCCCCATTTGTTAATGGGGTACAGTTTGAACCAAACTCATTTCAGCCTCTCATTTTGATGAATCAGCAATGCCCAATAGGAGTCCCATGAAGTAGAAGCAGGAACCAGCAATGTCATCATGAATTCATGCTTTTGAATTGCTTTTAACTTCCATCATCTACACTTTCATGAGCTTTACATTAAGACATTTAAGAACATGAACCCCATTTAATGAATCACAGTCCTGTTGACACTTCAACCTCTTTAAGCCTTGCCTCATTCAGCTCTCATTGCTTTAAGTATACTTATTGCACCAGTCCGAGTACAATCAAGTAACTAAGGAATAGGAAGAGGCCATTCAGCCCCTTGAGCACTGTGCAGCAATAAGTGAACCCATAGCTGATGTGTGACCTAATACTTACAACCTAGAAGCTCTGGTGCTTGAAGGTTGTTAGCGCCCCACTGTAATGCCAATGCTGTAGTGCCACTGCTACAAACAGCATCTGTGCCCAAGGCCACAGGCACTAGATGAAGGGTGCGGCTCTTTCCTGGGAGGTAAAGTGGGACAGTAGGACTGAGATCAGGGTTTGGGAGGGCGTGTGTGGGGGGGGAGGGCTTGCACGGAAAGACGGTCAGAGGAAAAGGACTAGTGTCTGGGGTTTGGTCGGCAAGGAAGGCAAGTGGCTGGGAATGGCGGAGGGAAACTCTCTGTAATGATTGGGAGCAGAGGCTCAGCAAAAAAAAACACAGGGCTAAGAGAAGGATCTTCCTTGAGGATTGGGGTCAGGAGGATAATCTTCCAAAAAGATTGGGATTCTCTGGATTGGCAGGGAGAACCCAAGATTTGTGGAGTCATAGCGTCAGAGGATTAGGGAACTGGGGCCTGATCAAAACCTTTACAGGCATTTCAATCCAGCACCACATTATCCAAGGATAGCCTCCAGGAACAATTCAGTCTTGATCCAAGTTTCCCTGCAATGCCCCAAAAGTAACACAGCTTGGGGGAACGATGTTATCCAATGAGTGATTGCCATGGAAACTTGTCATTAAGAGCCTATTATAACCAGCACATTTATGTTTGTCAGAAATACGAGATTGATAGAACCAAAAGGCATGTTTTACATAGCTTGCTAAATCCATTTCAAAATGCAACAAAACTTCCTTTTGATTTCTTCAGTGGAGGAACACAAGCTTAAATTGAATAGCTGATATGAGAATTAGATGACACTCAAACAAAGAACCTAGAACCTAGACACAGAACAGTATAGCACTGGACAGGCCATTTGGCCCACAATGCTGCTCCGATCTTAATGCCAAATTTATACTAAATGTCCTCCTCCTGTTTCTCATCCATATCCATCCATTCCTTTCATATTCACGTGTCTATCTAAAAGTCTCTTAAACTCCACCAAACAGTCACTTTCCACTACTACCCTTGGTAACCCAGTCCAGGCACCTATCACTCTCCGCGTAAAAATCTCCCCCCTCTAACCTTAAAAGCATGTCCTCTGGTGTTTGACTTTTCTACCCTGGGGAAAAGATGCTGTCTACCCTATCTATGCCTCTCATAATTTTAAAAAACCTCATTCAGGTCTCCCCTCAGCCTCCGACGCTCTAGGGAGAACAACCCAAGTTTGTCCAACCTTTCCTATCAGCTCATACCCTCTAATCCAGGCAGCATTCTGGTAAAGCTCTTCTGTATCCTTTCCACAGTCTCCACATCCTTCCTACAATGGGGCCATCAGAATTGCATACAATGCTCCAAGTGTGGTCTGACTAAACTTTTATATAGCTGCAGCATGACTTCCTTGCTCTTATACTAAACACCCCTAACATTGAAGGCAAGCATTCCAAATGCCTTCTTTACAACCTTATCCACTTGTGTAGCCACTTTCATTGAACTATGGACCTGGACCCCAAGATCCCGCTGTACCTCAATGCTATTAAGGGGCCTACCATTAACTGTATGCTTTCTCCTTTTATTTGACCTCCCAAAGTGCAATACCTCACACTTGCCCGGATTAAACTCCATCTGCCACTTCTCTACCCATATCTGTAACTGATCTATATCCTGCTGTACTCTTTGATAATCCTTTACACTGTCCACAACTCTCCCAATCTTGCCTCATTTTGTACTTTTGCCTCATTTGGTGTCATCCACAAACTTGTTAATCCACCCATCTACGTTTTCATCCAAATCACTGATATAGATCGCAAACAACAGAGGTCCCAGCACTGACCCTTGCGGAACACCACTGGTCATGGACCTCCAGTCAGAATAACAGTCTTCCACCGTAATCTGTCTTCTATGTACAAACCAGTTCCGAATCCAGACTTGCAATTCACCCTAGATTCCATGCAACTTTATCTTCTGAATCAACCTACCATGAGGGACCTTATCAAATGCTGTACTAAAGTCCATGTAGATAACGTGTCCTGCTTTACCCTCATCAAGTGCCTTTGTCACCTCCTCAAAAAACAGCAGCAGCCACCTCAGAACCCATGGAAGCAAGTGATCCCTGATCCCAAGGGATTGAATAAAGATACAGTATCATGGTCCAGATGCCAAAGATACTCGGTGATCTCGTAAGTTTTCTTTAATATGAATCAGGAAACTTTATGTTAATTATGTAGTGTCAGATCACACATTCCCAGGTTTTGTGAATTAAGTTTCACTGTCTGGGATAATATTATGAATTTCAAGCTAGTTGCCCAGAACTCTAACTCTACACTACTCTTGCATGGTGGTCCAGGACCTGCACTGTCCAAAATTTTTTAGTAGGATTTCCTTGCTGCGTGAAGAAAAACATCCTAATATCTCTCCTAATACCATTTGCTCATCTGAATTTTTGTACTTTTGCCTCATTTCCACTGTTTATTCTAATGTAGTATTCCTAATAGATTATTTCTCTGACATTTATTAGTCCATTTACCAATATAACATCACGTGATTCGTTGGAATCGCTTGGAGTTCAGTGTCAAGCCGCATATCCCTTTCAGCCAATTATTTCAAAAGATGTGACCTTGCCCACATCCATTCCAATCTCAGCCTTCACTGGGAGAACTCATTATCCTGATTTTTTTTTACCATTTTCAGGTTTGATTTTTTTCCCAAGATTTCCTATTTTCTATTTGCATAATCTCCATCCCAAACAAAATTCAGCCAGCTGCATTTTGTGTGATATTGTGCCACCCACCAACATTCAGTGCCAATAGAGTTATAGAGTCTATGCCACCAGTTGCCAGCAGAACCATGTTCTATTCTGCCTCTGTGACCTACTTTGAAGTCAAAGAATGAGACAGCACAGAGGCACCACCTCAAGCTCCTTCCTTCTGTGGCAGCTCTTTGAAAAGTGTTTGCCAATGCTCCACTCCTCTCACCTTTCTTCAAGCTTTGCAAATATTACCATTTAAAAGTATTTCTCCAATTCTCTACTGAAAGTTGTCATTGAACCTGCTTCCACCCTCTCCAATAACTGGAATTGTACCCAGGTTGAATGTAAGGGAGTGTGTAATGATTTCCACTTAACATTCAATAACAATACAATCATCAGATCCTCCATCATCAATATTCTGAGTGAACATCTGAATTAACTACACCATCCAGATGCAGTACTATGGCTACAAGAGCAAGTCAGGCACAGAGTGTTGCAAAGAGAGCTACTTGCCTCCTGTCTCTCCTTCTCACCATGTACAAGACACAAGAGAAGGATTGGGATTCACATGCCCTGGATAAGTCTACATCTAACAAAATGCATGAAGTGTGAATGATCTGGGACAAAAGGGGGCCACCAAAGCATCATGGCTGCTCTTTGCACCTCATATAGCAACTTACAAGGATTGGACAAATGTCCGCCCTAAATATCATCCAAAACAAGTGGTGCACGGAAATGCCTCTACCTGCAAGTTCACCTCCTGACTTGGAAATATATTACAATTCCTTTAAAATAAAAGAGGAACAAAGAAGTTTCCATCGATGTCCTGGCCAATATTTATTCTTCAAACAAAATTCCTAAATAAAATGATCAAGTCACAGCTGATTGAGAGTGTTTGTTGTGCTCAAAATGCCGCTCTGTTTTCTATGCTACAGAAGTGATTACATTTCAAAAGTACTTCACTGGTTGTAAAGCATTTTAGGATTTCTTTGGATCAAGGAAGGCACCACACAAGTGCACATCTTCCTTACATTAAATGCATGATTTGTGTGCACTTCAAAATCTTCACTCGAGAATTTTATTACCGTCAGGAAATGAGCAGTAAGGGAACACTATCCTGCACTTCCAACATTATTGCCCATTGTAGCACAATGCAATGGAAGTAGGACAAGTTCTGTAAAGCATTTGTGCACCCCTACTCCAATGTGTTGGGGGGTGGAGCATGAGTAGGAAAGGATAACAGAGCTGAGTTTTGTATGTGGGTTAC
Source organism: Rhina ancylostomus (assembly GCA_030265395.1). Taxonomy (NCBI): domain Eukaryota; kingdom Metazoa; phylum Chordata; class Chondrichthyes; order Rhinopristiformes; family Rhinidae; genus Rhina; species Rhina ancylostomus. The sequence goes on along the minus strand of JARFYF010000060.1, from coordinate 15,061,475 downwards.
AGGGAATGAATGTGGCTGGGACACGGAAGAAATTGAGTCTGAAGGTACAGAAGTATAGACAAGGCACGTATAGAGGATGCCATGGAAGCAGATAATGCTGATGAGTAACCGATTGTTGTGAATCCTTACCAGCGTTTAGAAGACTAATCCAATGGATTCTTATAATATTTTACACAATCCAGGTGAGTGCAATAGATCAGTATACCATAATTTCTATAATGAGCTACAATACTGGATCAGGAAATGTTATGTTTAGAGCCTATCTCGTCAGCCGATGACGACAATTGTGTTTGCATCAAGATGCTTGTTAACTGATTCATTTACTTGTCTGGAGCCTAATGCCTTCTCTGTAATGCAGTTACAATAATTCCATTGTTCCTTTGCGATTCTCACACTTACAGCTGCCGGGCCCTCTCTTACTGATGCTACATTTAAATGGTGAGTCCTGATATCCAACTTTCTGCTCAGAATGAACACATAAAAATCACCTCAAAATTACAACATATCCCCTCACAATCTCCATGGGTCTGCCTCTGGTTATAATTCCTGTCCTAGCTTACAGTCAGACAGAGAATGTAATGAACAAAGCTCCCCTGCTGCAAGAATGGGTAAGAAATAATTTCAGATGGAAATAATAGAAAATTCATGATACAATTATTTGAGAAATATATCCTTCATTTACATGTTAATCACAACAAATATGCTCGCTACAGTTTTCAGGAGGACAGATGGGGAAGAGGCATCACTGAATTTGTACACTGCAGTTCTTAAAGATCGCTAAAACAAAATCGGGCTGATGAGCAAGATCTTCTGTTAATCTGATAAACTACAGGACAGTGAGGTCATGTTGAGTGCAAGTTCTGTCATTGACCAGTTGTGCCGAATGGCCAGCTGCTCTAATATAAATTCTATTGAATGGCTCAGCTGCTTTGTTTGGCATGTGGGTCGGAATAGTTGGTTGAAAATTAAAGTTTCGTATGAAACTATTATACCAACGACGCATTAATAAAAAAATTCTTTGGGGTTATTAATGGATCATGAGCTGCAACTCAAAAGGCCCTTTAAAGTGGTGGTGTGCAGCAGATCACACCAGCTCTGTGTGATGCCTTTGGCACTGATATTCTTTCACGTGAGGCCTAAGATATAGTGTGCAAAAATATTCACAATGGCCCATCATCTGTGTGCACCCTCCACTGAGGAATGCAGAGTTTGCAGAGAGCTTGTTTAGGCAGTGGACTGTTTGGGTGAGAGGGGCGAGTGTATGGTGAAAACCAGCCCATGAGATAATCGGGCAGGGATGGTGATCTAAGGACATTGGTAATGAGGGGGCTGGGGGAAGGGCTTTTTCAAAAATAATTTACTCATTTTTGGGATGGTGGTGTCCATTAATTATCCTTGAGAAGGTAGTGGTGGTGAGCTACCTACTTGAATCACAGAAATCCTTCTGGTGTGGGTGGTCCCACAACACCATTAGGTAGGAAGTTCCAAGACCTGGACCCATCAACAATGACAGGCTGGCCATATACTTCCATGACAGAATGGTGTGTGACTAGGAGGGAACCTGTAGGTGGTTGGCTGCTGTATGCCTGCTGCCCTTCTCCTTTGAGGATGCAGAGGTCAGGAGTTTGTGAGGTGCTGTTGGAGTGGCTGAAGAGAGTAACTGCATTGCATTTGGTGGATGGAACACACAGCAGCCACTGTACAATGGTGGTGGATGGAACAAATGTTTAAGGTGGTAGGCAGGGCACCAATCAAATGACTGTTTTGTCCTGGAAGGTGTTGAGCTTCTTCAGAATCCTCATTCACACTATTGTTCAATATTCCATCGCAGTCCTGACTTGTGCATTGTACTTGGGTTGTCTTGAGGTGTGTAACTCCCCACAGTATATCCAGCCTTTAATCTGATCTGTAGTCACAGTAATTATATGGCTGCTTCAGATGAGTTCCTAATCATTGGTGACCTCCAGGATGTTGTTGCTGGGGGAACAGAGTGATGGTAATGTCACTGAATATCAAGGGAAGCTGGTTAAAACTTCTCTTATTGTCATTGTCTGGTACTTTTGTGCTGCAAATGTTACTTGCCACTCATTAGCTCACACCTATGATCTTGCTGTATACAGGCATGGATTGCTTCATTTGCTGACAGTTGTGAATAGAATTGAACAGTGTGCGTTCATCACATAGAAAAAAACACTTAAAAGGGACCTTTCGAGAAGGTGAATGCTTTGGACTCACTATCAGCAGCCCAGGTAAGGCTGGAATAGGCTAACTGACTTAGCTGTCTGGTTAAGGCCTGGTTCAAAATGTGAGGGCTGCATTTGAGCAGGGCTGGGATGTCCTTCTCAGGACATGTACATGGGAGCAAGATCAGGGTAGCACATTATTTGATGTCACTGCATATGTCTGGTGGCTTCCGTGCAATTGCTCAATATACACACGCCGAGGATACAGAACAGAAAGGCAGAAGGATCAGAGTATAAAATGGCCAGAGGATTAGATAAAATGTCCCCATCAAAAGAGATGATTGTTGTATCAAGTTTAAAAGGAAAATATTCAGTTAAAACTTTCCGCATACTCAGGAAGTCTTACAAAGCCTCACGGTTTAGAATATGAAACAGCCACATTTGATTATTGTGTACAAATCTGCCATCTCACATTACAGCACAAACAATGAGTCAGTAACTGACAGAAATAGTCATTTGAAGCAACTAAGCAGTTTCTCTGGTTTCATTTGAGACCTTCCATTAATTGTTAGATGCTGGTTGAATGGCATTTAGTAACCTTAAGGTTAAGCCTACCTTGTGAAGGATTGATTGTGACACTGAAGTACTGGCATCAATAATTATGGTTGCAATTTTGTCATCTCGGATTTCCTTCAGGAGTGGTGTTGAATCCTGATTTTGATCCAACATTCGCACCGACAAGGTGTCCTTGGAAATAAGAAACTGGCGCAATAACTTTTCCAAACTCAAAAGGCCTGCAGAAAAATCAGGGAGTGAGATGACACCTAGAATAAATCAAACTGCAAGGCCGCATATAAAATATATCAGAATGAAATATCTTTCTGGGATCCTTGGCAGGGAAATTTACCTGGAAGGCTTCAATTAAAAACAAAATGCTTTAAACCACACGTTGGCTTTGGTCAAAACCACTAGAAAACAGTTACTTAAATTGTCAGAGAGAATTAACATACTGAGACACTGAGCACATCCAGCTGAGGAGAAGCCTTGTGCCTTGACAGCTGTCATCAACTACAGCTCACAATACCAAGCATGCATCCCCTGAATGTTCAGCTGCTTTGAATCTGCTAATTTCCTTTCTAAATATTTAATTTTTGTACCATTTACTGACGCATGTACATTTCCCAGACTTGATGTATTAAATGATGCACATGCTTCAAGGGCATTAACACTGCACATACAGTAATCATTAACAAAGCAAGAAGTATATTATTCTTCCCCCCAGCATCACCCCGTCCTGCATAGCCCATCACCCATCAAAGTGCTGGCACCGTCTAAATGGAGCTGTTGTTGCAGATCCTAGTTCTTCACTGGCTTTGGTCAGAGGCATCTTCTCCTCCCAACTCCTCCTTCACAAGCCTGTACATTATATTACCCCATCTCATCTTCATTCTTCATCTTCCCCTTCTCCCCAGTGATACCATTCTGGTAAACTTCCACACCCATCTATTCTGATTCCATTTGAACATGCCCATGCCTTATCAAACTTCTCTCTTGTACTTTCTTACCCAAGATACTCTCCCATCTCCCCAAAGGCAAGTATTCCTCACTTTGTCCTTCCCCACATGCATTGGAACATTCTCATCCTTATGAGATTCAAGCTTCCTTTTCTAGTTTTATTAAGGGTCCGCATCTCCACTCCGTATAATAATGCCACACGGGTTTTCCTGTTCAGCTTCACCCATACTATCAAGTTGTATAACTTTCTTGTGACCTGTTTCTCCACCCTTCCATTATTCAAGGATTTAACTCTCCATGTTATAGGATAAACTGGACCTCAGCTTCAGGTCACAGCTCCCTTTTGGTGATGTATCCTCTAGTGGGAACCTGTCAAAGCACTTGCACAGGATAAGAAATTCTATACTAGCAAAGAGATGCTGGTCCTTGTTATCAAGTGCAAGGATATAGATCTGAGAGGGGGAAAGGCAGAAGCAGCACATATAATTCAGTGCAGATAAGCATGACGTAATGCAACCTAAGTGAATGAGAAAAGAAAACAGAAATTGAAGTATACACGCAACAGAAAGGCAATGCAGAGTGTAGATGAACACAGGCATCAGGTTTCAAATATACAATTGAATACAAGTGCAACTGCAGGTAGATAAGACAAAGGGCAATTTGGGTTTATATGCCAAGGCACAGAGTGCAAGATAAATAAATAGTTATCTTTTTGAATAATACTGTTTTGTCCATAGAACATTGTACAGTTGTCTCTGCGGTTTTGGACTGGAAGGATGTTTGGGTCCACAGATGTTGGATAGAGATGAGGTAAGAGGGCAGGCTTTGCATCTCTTACCCAACATCTCACGGGAGAGTACCATGTGAAGAGAAGTGGTTGAAGAAGATGGAAGGCAGAACCAGGGGATGGAGGATGCAGTTCCTTTGAAATGTTGAAAGGGAAAAGGAGGAGAAGGTGTGCCCAATGCTGTAATCTCACTGAAGGTGGTGAAATTATGGAGAAAGTGGAGGGTGATTGGTACAGTTCTTCCAATTTGTGTATTGCATTTGGTGCTCATGATGTTGTTTCCTTTATAGTGGAGAAACCAAGTGCAGATTGGGTGACCGCTCTTCAGAGCCCCTCCATTTTGTTTACGCTGCTGGACACATTTTAATTCTCCATCCTACTCCTACTCTGCCCTCTCAGTCTCCAGCCTCCTACAGTGTTCCAATGAAGCCCAGGGTAAGCTCAAGGAACGGTTCCCCATCTTCATTCTATTTTAACATCCTGTAAATCTTGTCAATCATGGTCTCCTTTCTATCACCAACATTCCCTTTGTCTCCTCATCCCTTGTCCTTTCTGCAACTTTAAACATAATTTGTTATCTCACTCCTCCAGTTCTGGTGGTCATTGATCTGAAACGTCATCTCCGTTTCTCTCTCCACAGATACCGTCTGGGCTGCTAATATCTGGCACTTTGGTTTTATTCAACTATCAGTTTAGCTAGACCTTGCCCTTCTTGAAACAATATGAAGATGGCCCAAGTAGGGATGGGGCCAGACCTTATATTGGGGAATGAATCTGGCCAGGTGATCAACGTTTCAGTGGGGGAGCATTTTGGGAAGAGTGACCATAATTTCTTAAGTTTCAAGGTACTTATGGATAAGGATATGATTGGTCCTCAGGTGAAAATGCTAAACTGGTGGAAGGCTAAATACAATTGTTTTAGGCAGCAACAGGGGAAAGTAGATTGGGAGTGGCTGTTAGAGGGTAGATCCACATCTGACTTATGGGGATTTTCTAAAGGCTAGCTGATTAGAGTTCAGGACCAGTATGTCCCTGTGAGGATGAAAGATAAAGATGGTAAGGTTCAAGGACCTTGGATGACAAGAGATATTGTAAGTTTTGTCAAAAAGGAAAAGGAGGCTGATGGAAGGCTCAAGAAGCTGAAAACAGACAAGGCTTTTGAGGAATATAAGGGAAGCAAGAAACAATTAAATATAGAAATTAGGAGGGCTAAAGGTGTCCTGAAATGTCCTTGGTGAGTCGGATTAAGGAGAATCCCAAGGCATTTTTCATGTACATTAGGAGCAAGAAAGTAGGTAGGGAAAGAATAGGTCCATTCATGTACAAAGGAGGGAATTTATGTCTGGATCCCGAGGAAGTGGGTAAGGTCCTTAATGAGTATTTTTCATTGGTATTCAAGGAGAAGGACATGGACGATGGATGGTTAGACTAGAAAAGCGTACGTTGATATCCTAGGGCAGGGAGAATATTAAGGAGGAGGTGCTGTTGGGTGTCTTGTGTTACGGACTAGGACTATTAGTGAGTGTCCCTTTTAGATAGGGTGTGGGTGAGTGTGTGTGTGGCGAGCTTACGTCAACAGAAGATAAAGAACGTCATGCCGTTGTTGTTGAAACAACCAGTCGG
>JARFYF010000060.1:15009844-15023553 GCA_030265395.1 Rhina ancylostomus | reverse complement strand
CTGCGTGGGTTTCCTCCGGGTGCTCCGGTTTCCTCCCACATTCCAAAGACATACGGGTTAGGGAGTTGTGGGCGTGCTACATCGGCACTGGAAGTGTGGCGACACTTGCGGGCTGCCCCCAGAACACTCTACACAAAAGATACATTTCGATGTACCTGTGACTAATAAAGAAATCTTATCTTATATTATCTTAACTTCTCAACCATGACTTTGCTCTTGACCTGACCACAGCCTTGCTGTGACTCCTAACAGTATGGAAAAGGCCAAATCTAACTTAAATATAACAAAGCGTTGGCAGCAAACGTTATTCCTGCTATAGTTTCAAAGCTCATCAGTCAAGTACTTTGTCCAGATTTGGGCAGAGCAAAATATCCCAGGAACCCTCAGAGATACCATGACTGTGATCAGTCTTCAAGAAGGAAGGTAAATCTAACTGTGGTAACAACAGAGAGGCCACAGGGCCGCTAGGGTCTTTCTCAACCTTCTCTTCCCAGCAGTCAAAAAGCTGTGCTGCAAATCATGGTGTGAATTCCATCCATCTAGAGACACAATGGACATGATCTTTACCATACAACACCTCCAACAGGAATTCAGAGAGCAGCACCAGTCACTATGCATGGTCTTTCTTGATCTCACTAATGGCTTTGACTTTATAACTGAGAAGGATGAGAGAGCATCCTCCTCAAACTTGGCTGTCCGCAGAAAGTCAATTCCGTCTTACATTTTCTTCATGACTGCATGTGAACCGTGATCCTAACCATCAGATTCACCACCATGCCAATCTCAGTCAAGCAAGGCTAGGTTGTGGTCCTGACAATTTTTCAGTTGTTCTCACCACAAATCTGCACCTCAGATCCAACAAGCCTCCAACTGGAGTGGAGCTAATCTAAAGGTACTGTTCCATCTACAGTATCTTAAGTCTTGGAACCAAGATTGCTCCAATTCAGTCATTAAGGCGCAGTACACAGACAATGTTTGCATCTGCACACATTCAGAGGCCAAGTTCTAAGTCATCGTTAATTCATTCGCTGAAGCATCAGCAAGACAAAGGTCTCTACCCATCTCCCCCATTGCAGCATACTGTCCTCTAATAATAAAGGTTCTCGACAAAACACTGGAAAATATGAACCATCTTCGGAGCCACCTCTTAGTGAAGACCAACATCAGTGTTGAAATTCACTGCTGCCTTCAGTCTGCCAGCACAGACTTTGGCTGAATGAGGAAAAGGATGTTTGAAAATAAAGATCTCAAACATTACTCAAAACCCAATATCTACAGGCAGCAGTGATCCCTGCCTTCCAATATGCTTCTGAGATTTGGACAACATACAGCAGGTACCTTAAGGCAATGATACCATCAATGGAGTTCTGCAAAATTTCCCAAATCCGCTGGAAGAATAAGCAAACCACCATCAGTGCCCTCTCCCAGGCTAAGGTCCCCAGGACTGAGGCTCTAATTACACTTAGTCAGATCCATTGGGCAGCCCACATCATCTTACATGCCCAGTACCTGACTCCTGAAACAGACACTTCATTCTGAGCTGTCATGGGAAGAGATTACCAGAGGAAAAGATTCAAGGATGTTCTCAAACCCTCCTTGAAAAAGTACAACATTTCCAAGGTCTCCTGAGAATCCCTGCACTATAGTCACTCAAAATGGAGAAGGAGCATTCACACTTCCCGCTGCCTCAGGAAAGTAGCCAATGTAATCAAGGACCCCTCACACCCCAGTCATTCTCTCTTCTCCCCTCTCCTGTCGGGCAAAAGATACAAAAGCTTGAGAATGCATACCACCAGGCTTAAGAACAACTTTTATCCTGCTGTGATCAGATTCTCATGTGTGTAAAGATGAACTCTTGATCCCCCATTCTATCTCTTGCACCTTATTGTCTGCCTGCACTGCACTTTCTCTGTAACTGTAATACTATATTCTGCGTTATGTTATTGCTTTCTCTTGTACTACCTCAGTGTATTGATGTAATGAATTGATCTATATGGATTGCATGCAAAACAAAGTTTTCCACTGTACATCGGTACGTGTGACAATTATAAACCAATTTACCAAATTTACATTAAATGCTGCAAACTTTGCTATTTCCCTCTAGGTCTAAATTTCCTCTCCTATTTGCCTTCTACATCCTGGTTGTGGTTAAAACTTGAGTGTTAAAATTTCCCAAGACATTAATATCTTGCCATATCGTTTTCCTCTTCTATAACTTGATGATATGTGTTCAAACTGGGTCTTGCCCAAGACCTAATTTTGTTTCCTTTTGCAGTTTACCATTGGTATTTTCTTCAGGATGTTCTCCCAACAAAGAATAAAGCTATTCTTCATTTTTAGCTTTAAGGTTTATTTAATGGCAGATACTTATTATTTTGGTTGACACTGTCAAAAAATTGTTTTCATATGATGATAACTTTGATTAAATAGAGCTAGAGCTTTGGAGAGTTGTTGCCTTTCCATCATTTATTAAGTCTGGACAATATTCCTCATTTACATTTCTGACTCAATCCTTATAATCGCATCAGTATTTTCACTATCCTTGAATTCTCTCCCATCATTCACAAAACTCAACTAGCATGATTTCTCCCCCTCTACCTTAATCTAAGCGTTGCAAACCTATTTTTCTTGCTCTGGGTTGCGACTTGTCCTCTAACTTTTTGTACCAAACACTGGAGCTCGTAAGCATTACTTGGTGGAACATTTTCCTGTCTGTGAGATGTGAGTATTAAAGGCAAGGCTGTCATTTAATATCTATCTCTAATTATAGGAACAGGAGTTGGTTATTTAACCCTCAAGCTAATTCTACATTGGTGAGATCTTTACCCCACCTCCATGTGCTTCTTCATATCCCTTAATAGTTTGGATAGTTAATCTCAATTAAAGTTAATAACTAATATAGCATCAACTGTTAAACTGTAGAAAAGTGTTCTGAATGTCCACTACCTTCTGCATTGTGGAAATGTTTCCTAATGTCACTTCCATAAAGTCTAGTTTTAACACTGTGCTTCCTGAGTTTTTGACTCCCCGGGCTACACAAGTGGTTTTGATTGGTTGGGCACATCAATTTCCTTCTGATATGTTGAAGACTTTAATAAAGTAACTCTAACTTTTTTTCCCAGGTGCAGCAAACCAGTTTGCATAATCCCTCTTTATAATTTAACCCTGGAATCTAGTATTTCCCTTTGAATCTGTGCCATAGTCCTCTTAATACATCCTTCTAAGGTGTACTGCCCAGAGTGTTGATGGTGGGGGAGGGGGCTTTGACGTTGAAGATCACTGATTATCTTGGAGAGGGGTTTTCACTCTCTTACAGGAGATGGCTATTGCCTAACACTTTTATAAATATAAATATTTCTTGTCCCATCATTCCATGATCGAATGTTGGCTAGGGTTAAAATCACATTATTACTTTACTCCTAGCATGCTTGTTTCTTAAATTATTTTGGTCTCTCGATGCCTTCTGCTTAGAGTGAGTACTATTTAACAACTTGTATTCATAAGGCATTGTTATTAGCAGCATCAATAATCTTGGTCAAAGATGTAGTTGTAAGTATCCTCTTAAAAAGAGAGGAAAGGTGGAGGATATTAGGGAGGACATTCCAGAGCTTGGATCTTGGACAGTTGAAGGCACAGCCATTATTGCTGAGGTGAAGGCACAAGGCCAGAGTTGGCTGATTCCAAAGTCCTGTGCAGAGTGTAGACTGACAGGTTACAGAAATGAGAAGGGACAAGTCTGCATAAGTTCTTGAACATGAGAGTGAGAATTTTAAAATTATGTTGGTGGTCTGGGAGCCAGTGAGGATGGGTAATAGGTGAATGGGACATTTGAATTCAGATATGAGCAGCCAAGTTTGGATGTCCTCAAGTTTATGGAAGAAGGAAGGTAGGAGGCCGGCCAGGAGAATGTTGGGGTAATTAAATCTAGAGGTAACACAGATAGAGACAAGGGTTTCAGCAGCAGATGGAGTGATTAAATCCAAGCATAAGATGAGTTATTCAAGAGTTTTGCATGTAATATGCAATGCAGAAACCAGCCATTTGACCCTGCAAATAAGTGTTTATGTTCGACATGATCTTACTTCCATCCCTTCATCTTGCCCAACCTCAATATCCTATTCCTCACCTAGTGTCCCTTTGCAAATCTGCTGTTCCTTGTGGTTGTGAGTTCTATAAAAGAATGTTAACCACTAGGTAAAGGTATTTTGCCTATTGGATTTATTAATAACTCTTATTTATGTTGTCAAGTTTAAATATCTTTATACATGATATTCATGGATCAGATCACCTATCCTTCCTAGAAATCAACCCAGCCTGTACTAATCTCCAAGACAGAAGTAATCTCTTCCAGTTTAACCTTCAATGGAGGTGTACTGAGTGATCACATGTTCTTATTTCTTAAACTGTTTTCATAGTTACTGTGGTGAATTTGATGCATCTTTCTGACTATGACAATCAATACATCAAAGTCAACGTAAATGTTAAGTGATTACTTTGATTGGAAACATGAAGAAGGGCAATATCAACTGAAAACTTCAAATAAGGTCCAGGGTTAGAGATCTTGGGTGTATTAACACAAATATCTGAAATATAAAGCTCATTATACCTTTGATTTGTGAACAGAGCCATGGAGAACAAAATCAGGAAAGTTTCATTTAACTTTAAGTCATTGATTCAGCCCCAGCTGGAATGCTATATACAATTCTAGACAACACACATCAGGAATAGTGTCAAGACTGTGAGAGGGTACAGAGGAGATTTACTGGAGTGTAGCTGGGAGTGATTATATAGAGAGTTCAGAACCAACGTTTTTGTCCTCCCTAAGAGCAGAGAAGATCAAGGGCAATTTAATAATGTTCCAAATCATGAAGGGCTTGGTTAACAAGGAGGAACTGCTTAAATGGGAAATGGGTGGATAACCAAAGGATACAGAACCAGAAGACTTTTCATCAGGGACATATTGTGAATGCACTCCCTGAAAGGGTGGTATCATATTCAGCGGGAATTTTCAAATGACTAATGGATAAATAGTCAAACATGTCAATTCCTTGGGCTGCAGGGAATGGCTGGTGAACAGGACTAATTGGAGAGCTCCTCCAAAGTGTGAGCATGAGCCTGATTCCTTCCTTATGTGATGTATTTCAACTTTCTTTGTGGACTACTAAGTGTTCTCCTATCACAAAAATTTATTTGCCTCATATAAATAGGAGTGATATTTCCCTTTGGCTTCTTGAACTTCCATTTTTACTTGCATTTTGGGCCATTCAATTTAAATGAAGAAATCAATGTTTATTGATTTGTGCATAAGAATGATTATACTAATGTTTTTTTTGAGGTGTGAACTGTTTATTAGTTGTGTAGCTTTTGAATATTTTTTTAAAAACTTAGTAAGTTAAAAAATCACAACCGCAGGGTGTTTCAGAACTTCATTGTCCTAAAGCCCTTTATATTTGAGCAATTGAAGCTGCAGTATAGGAAACATACAGATTGTGTGAAACCTACTCTCACAGCAGTGACATAAATAAATCATCTGACTTGGGTGATGGTTGCAATGTAAAGCTGGTCAAGACATTGGGAAGTGCAGAGGAATCTTCTCTCATCATTGGAGAGGGAAGACACGCCCTTGTTTTAACATTTCATCTACAAGTCAGCGCCCTAGTATTAGCTTAGACTCTGTACTCAGTTCTTCAGAGTAGAACCTCCGCCCGTGATCTACTGGAGTGCTATCCAGCTGAAAATATTTCCTTGCTGTTTCCATTACCTACCTTCATTGTTCTCCAAGGGTTTATGTGTGTGTTTCTCTTTCCGCTAGTCAACAAATCCTGTAACGTGTTCATATTTGCATGCTGTAGGTCAGCAGTGAGGTGGTAGCTGATGGGCAGGTCCAGGTATCAGAAGCTAATCGAGTGGAGACACAACCACCGCAACAACAACAGCAACAACCTCCCAATGCCTGGCAAGTGATAAAAGGTGTTTTATTCAGGTGAGTGCAACGTGTTCATATTTGTACTATAGAAATTGAGTAGTCACTAGAATGTCATTATGAATTGGGTACCTCCCTATGTAATGTTAAAATAGGGAAGTAACCAGTTCAGTCCCTTGAATCAGTCTTAGCAATCAACTGGATTGTCATTGAACTCAACTGACCCACCTTGATTCCATAACCCTTACAAAAACCTTCCAACCCCAACATTGAAATTTTCCAACTGTCCTTCAGTGAGAGATTAGATGGTGGTATCAAGTCACTTTGGAGTTATTCACTGAATTTAAACTCATCAGAAGCACAAAGCAGAAGAAATTTGAATGAAATTTTGCAAGGGTACATTGGAATGCTTAACTATAAATGGCCATATAATTTGAATGGTAGCTCAGGGACATTTAAAAAAGATGAATAGCAAAGGGAAGTTAACGAAACCCTACCTAAAACAGCACTGGAAGCAGTTAACATTTGAACATGAAAAGTTAACGATATACAGGGAAAAGGCAGGGAAATAATTCGGTGGAGAGCTTTGTTCTGCACTTGAGATGTGTTGATTTTTTGATTTTAAGCATTTTCACTGTCACAGTGTCAATACAGAATGGAAACAGGCCTTTTAGGCCACTGAGTCCATGCTGGCACTCAAATATCTATTTACAATATTCCTACACTAATTCCATTTTATTGTATCTATCGATTCCTCCAAATTCTACAAGCTTCCTATACACTAGGGGCTATTTGGAATGGCCAGTTAACTTACCAACCTACACATCTTCGGGATGTCGGAAGAAACCGGAGCACCCAGAGGAAACCCAAGGGGTCCCAGAGAGAATGTGCAAGCTGCACACACAGCACCGGAGATCATTGGAGCTGTGAGGCAGCAGCTCTGGAGCTGTGAGGCAGCAGCTCTGGAGCTGCATCGCTGTGCTGCCTCTGATAGTTTCTGGGTAACTAAAATTCCTTTCGATGAAGACTCTCAAATGAATTCATTAAATTCCCAATTTTATTCATCATTAGTGGTCCATAATCTACTTGCAAATACTACAACTACTCACTTGATGGTCCCGAGCTCAATCTGAGGGCATTGTCTTGGAAAGGTGTAAGCTGTTGTGGGACTGGTGCATGGTTTTATTTCTAATCTTACAAAGCAGTGATTTTTAAAAAAAAATTTATTGCAGGATTTTTATCATCTGGCTTATAAGCAGTTGGTTCCGTCGAGGAAGTGCCCCTCCAGAGCAGAGTGATCCAACCGGGACAATGCGGCAGCCAAGTCGCAATCTCTTCCCCAAAGACACACTTATGGTAAATGGTTATTTTCAATATTAAAAATCATTTCTTAAAGATCACCAAAGAGCTATTTTTTCAACAGTTCACTTCAACATTCAGTGCAAAAGTTGTTGCTAATAAATTCTTTGCTGAGAGCTAATCACTTAATTATTGAGTTGGATAGATGCCACTAATTAGATTTCACAAGCTATTCACCAAGCATTAATTGGCATTTGCAAAATTCTTCTCACCGCATGCACACAGTATAGAAAATGCCACTGTCAATGCAAAGCCAGGGTTAATGTTTTTTGAAACAGGTTACCACCATAACCAATCTTCTGATTTGCTTGGTACATCTATTCACTTCAGATCTCTTGAAATAAAGAAGAGCTTTCATTCGTACAGTATTACACTCTCAATGTTCAAGGCTGTTACAGCCAATGACCAACTTTTGAAGTGGAAGACCTGCATTTACAAAGGGTCTTTCATGTCCCTTTTGGAATATTCCAAGTGCTTTACCAAGGAAGTGTAGTTACTGTGATATGTAGGAAATATGGCAGCCAATCTGCCTCAAACAACAATGTCATAACTAAATTCCTCACTAGAAATCTTGGTTGAGGGATAAGTGTGGGCCAGAATATTGGAGATAACTCCCTTAGTTTTTTTAATTAGTGCTATGGAATCTTTTGAAACCATGCAGGGCCTTGGATTAACATTGCATCATCAAGATATCATTAGCAACAGTGTAGCCTCCCTCAGGACTGTACTCAATAACACTCTAGATTTCATTGAAATCCTGAAGAGGGTATTTAAACATGGTAGAGTGCTAACAGCTGAGTCTCACCTGATTGTTGGAGAAACAACAGCAATTTGTGTACAACGGGCTCCCATTGTGCAATGTGGTCATGACCAGCAAAGAGGTCTTGTGTGCTATAGTGTTCAACATTGACCACGGCTTGGAAAGAGAGCTCTACTGGTCAGATGGTGTTATCTCATTAACCTAAGTCGGGTACATACCACCACAAATTAGTATTTACAGGTTAAAGGGCGTTACACTACCCAAGAGGGCAGAGGGTGTCTAATTTAGAAGATGCCATTTCCAACAGTGCCTCATTCAGTTATAGTCATACAGCATGGAAACAGGCCATTCGGTCCACTGAGTCCATGCCGACCATCGAGCACCCACTTTGCCTAGTTCCAATCCCTTAATGTTTCATTGCAGAGTCAGCCTTGATATTTGTGCTCTAGAGTGGAACCCACAGCTTTCTGATTTGGTGAAAATGGCACAACCTGAGTTAACAGTGAGGTTTGCTGTTCTCCATTTTGTTTTGTAGAAGTTGATGTGTGAGGGTTCTTCAGGGGAGAGAATTTGGATCTATTGATTCTGAGGTACATGTGATAAATGTCCCAGATACCAGAACCAAATGGTTTTTCTTGAATGCTACCTCTTGTTTACCATGCTGTGTCTATGTAGGTGTTTCATGACCTTTTTCTTCAGCACCTTCTGATCCTTTACCCACAGCAGATGTGATATTAAATTTCTGCAAAGCATGGGTTGGACTTTGGTTGAAAAAGTGCTGTTCTGGATATTGCTCTGCAGATGGCCAAATGACAGCAGTAATTGTTCTTAATTAATATTAGCCTTTCATTAAAATTCATCTCTGATTAATATCAGTCTGTTGTCATCTCAGCCTGAGGTCTAATGAATTGTAATTTGAATCCTACAATTTTTGCCTAACATGGGCTTTGGTGTGTCAAGACATAAACAGATAGTAGGTCCTCAACCAAGTTGTACCATGAAAACTGCACTCTTAGAGGTATCGTTGCTATTACACAAACAAAATAGATTAGTAGCAATCTGGGTCACTGTTGTTCTGAGATAAACTCCAAGTACAGTTGGAGCATAGGATGGAGCAAGAAATATGGAAATCTGTCAGTCAGAGACTACTTAAGCAGTGAGAACAATACCTGGAGGTTTATACAACTGCATCCGTGCTGCAAGGCTAGAACTTAAACAGAGGAAGCAATATAAAAAGATGTATTAGAAGGCAAAAGGACTACCCAAGACCATGGTAAACTTGGAAACCAAGAAGAATACAATGTGGTATTTGAATTTAAACAAAAAAGTAGGTGTTAGGATAATTAAACCAGGACCTTTCTCAGGAAAAGTTTGATTTATTATATAATTAATTCAAAGGCATAATATAAGTCAAAAATTGAATTAATTCTAATTCCCTAGATATGATTTATTAATTAATTAGATAGTGGATACTAGTGTTAAAAATGATGCAATTTTTTAATATTAAAATCTGAAATATATAAATAATAAAACAGAGAATTAAGTAATGAAATTAAGTAAATAAGAAACAAATCTAATTATCTGCAAATTGATTTCAAATCAAGCTAAATCAAAATTTAATCTAGATCTGAAGTAACTATTATGTCTAAATCTAAAATAGTACCAATAAATAAATAAAAAGTAGAAATGGGTCTGCAGAGCCTGTGCATCCTCAAAAATGTCATTTGGCACTCTAACTGGGCTGAATGGGATAGACTCAGAACAGTTCAGGCAGTTCAATACCAGACATCCTTGAAGCACTGTGGGCCATCAGCAGCAGCAGCAGCAGCAGCAGCAGAATTGTCATAGAGCTGTGCAGCACAGAAACACCTCTTCCACTCACCAAGTCCACGCCAATCATCAAGCACCATTTGTACTAAAATTGGGCTTTCATCAGAAGCCAGAACTGGAGGAGTTCAGCTTTCTTGCAGGGTTATGGGGCTGAAGGAAGTTACTATGATGGGGGATGTACAGAGTCAGGTAAAACCACAGAGGGATTTGAAATATAGATGAGAAAGTTTGGGACTAGTAATCCAGAGGGCTGACCTAACAATTAAGAGACCGAGCTCAAATCCCACCATGGCAGCAATGGGATTTAAATCTCATTAATAATTTGGAACAAAAATAAAAACTGGTGACCAAAAAACCCCATATGGTTTACTTATGTCTTTCAGGGGAGTAAATCTATCCTGACCCTGTCTGACCTATATGTGATTGGCTCTTAAATGTCCTCTGAAAGCAAGCCACCCAGTAACCAGCGGGTTGAAATGGAGAAGGACTGAAACTAGACGGACCACTCATCATTGACCATTGGATGTGGACATGACTGATTTCTCATCACAAACATTTGGGGACTGGTGTCTACATTAGGAGAGTTGTCCCTAATCAAGCTGGAATTCCCTCTCCAACTGTCTTATGGGAGTACCTTCACCTGAAGGACGACAGTAGTTCAGGAGGACTCAGTCCCAACTTCACAAGCAATTACAAACCAGCAATAGATGCTGGTCTTGATTCTGAAAAATGGTTTATTTAAAGAGCAGAGGTATTATTACACATATATATGAAAACAGTTTGCAAAAGGGAACAGTGCCAGAGTACTAGCTGGCAGCTAATGTTAACTGCGTATTTAAAAAGTGAGAGAACAAGCCTAGAGAATGATAGACAAATTAGTTTAATGTCAGTGATGTGAAACATAATGGATCCTTAATCAAAAAAGTGATGGTATGTATCTAGAAACAGAAAACAGAAAGTACTCAGTGTGGATTTCAAAAAGGGGTGTCTTGCTTGACTAACTTTATTGAACTCTTAGAAGATCTGAAAAGCCAAATAAGTGTTAGACATCCTGTATTTGAATTTCCAAAAGGTCTTCAATTAGGAATCATATCTTAAATATAGTTAATGTTGGAACATGTATAGTAAGGAGACAGGCAGAAGAATGAACAGTGTGATAACTATAAAACAGGAAACAGAGAGAAGATTCAGTAATTAATTTAACTGGCAAAGGTGAGAAGTAGAATTCCACAGGGATCACTTTTGGGACAATTGACTGGAGTCAAAATCCATTCACAAAAGGTGTACATTAGTTCACAGATATCTCCTCATATATTCCACTGGATCATGACCCCGCCACTGAACATTAGGTCATTGTCCCCCAGACTGTCACTGACTTAATTTCCTTGTGAAGTTTCCCCTCCACAACCTCTGCCTCTAGCCTTATTGAACCACCCACTCTCCATAACTACCAGCATTACCACCACTCCCTCCCAGCTTGCCTCTGCCATCTCCACAAGTAGGACTGTCCTGACACAGTCTGCTCTTGACCTGCAGAATTTATTTCTTCCTTTATGGACTCTGTTCATTCACCCTTTGTCCAATTCATTTCCATTTACATCCATGACACTTATGATGGCAGTTTGATAGCACTTATAGCCCTCAGGACTCAACATTGAACAATTTTAAGCAATCATTTTTTCTCACTTTCTCTACAAATGTGCTTGTACTTTTCTGTTCAATTTGCTTTTTCTTCTTCTGTCTCTAAATGATGGTTTATAACAATTATTACTTTGATAACTTTTGTCTGCATCCCATCACACACATTTCCCCTGTTCTCTCCACCACCATTCCCCCTCCTCAGTGCAACATAAGATACCAGTTTACTTATCCAGTTCTGATGAAGAGTCCTCAACCCAAAATACCTATTTTGTTTTCTTCTGGATGTTGCTTGACTAGCTGATTGCTTCCAGCATTTTCTGGTTTTGTCTAGGTTCATGAATGTTCATGTAAGCAATATACATTTAACATAAAGGTGTTTAATAATTGTGAGGAATTATTGGCATATCAACTTTAATACAGATATTCTGAAGTGGAATATTTTAGTGGGAAATACATGGAGGTCACACGTTCCTTGAAAAATCTTTAAATAGGATAGGAATGCAAAGATATCTGTTAATACAGCTACATAAATCAATGAAACTACTGAAATCGGTTAACTGGAGACAGAAGAGACTGCAGATGCTGGAATATGGAGCAAACAATCTGCTGGAGGAACTCAGCAGGTTGAGCAGCATCTGTGGGAGGAAAGGAATTGTCGAAGTTTCAGGTTGAAACCCTGCATCAGGACTGAGAGTGGAGAGACAAGGTGGCCAGTAGGAACTGGTTAATTGCCTGCTTGGAACAGGAAGCTCAATTGATGATGGAAACTATATCCAAAACTCATCAGAATAACTTCTCTGGAAATCAAAGATCAGACAATAGGCCTTAGAAACTTTGGAAGTCTGGAGTAATGATCAAAGAATGTTAGTGGTTAAGAGGAGGAGTGGGAGTGGTGCATTAAGGAGGATTCCAGGACATCAAGCACCAACATGGAAACATTTTCTTTCATGAAGTAAAACATGCCCATATGAGTGATGGGATCCTGCTCCTTCCCCTCTGCTGAGATGAACATACCCAAGAAGGTATTGGAACAAAACAAGAGGACCACCACATGATAGTTCCTGGTCTCCATAAACATTTTGTACCCATTCACAATGAGCAGTTTTGGGAGAGCAGGTGTATTTGCTCCTGTAGAAAACCACCAATATCTTTTTTTAAATCTTTTTTTTGAAGCATTGTTTAAAATGTTGGAATAATTTAATTTGAATCAGTTGATCTAACCTGATTTAAACAAGCAATGTTTGCTGAACTCGGATGTGACGCAAGTACGTGCAACCAAATCTAAAATTTCAAATTTAGACTCCTACCCATGCAACGATTCTACTGCTTTCTGCACAACTATATACAATCACCAGTTTTTCTGTTTTACATCAAGGTTTTAAGATCTCTGGGTTTGTAGTTTGCCTGTTTGGTCAGTATGAAATTTTGATTGGTGATGCAATTGACCTTTGAATCCTGCCAGCTGATGTACAGCTCACCACTGTCACACTTACCTCAGCCTCTGAGGTAACGATGGAAACTACCCCGACCTTGGAAGACACGGAGGCAATTGGAAAGGGGTGACAAATGGGAAAGGTACTGGAGGTGGGGGCTGCTGGTAATGGTGAGGGGTGGGGAAAGAGAGTTGTTTTTGCATGTATGCTTTGATTCTGCTAAAACTTTATTTAAAATTATATTATTCCTAATGCATTATTTCCATAGCATAAAACAGATACCTGAGACAAGAAAAAGCTAGCCTTTCAGTAAATTAATATTAAAGTTGGACCATGGACTGGTCAAATGAGGGAAGTGCTGAGAGATGAACAAATTAATTACACTAAATTGTATCTGTTAGATGTGTGGGCATTTCTTGCTTTAACCTTCTACTTAACATTGAAGGTCTGTAAAGAGTAATGTTCACACAGAAAAACATTGTACATTCTTTCTTTTGGAGTATTTGTTACTGCTGTTGCAGGCAGTAAATTTGAAAATTGCCTGATACAGCTTCCCCTCCATTGACTCTTTCTACAATTCCTGCTGCCTTGGGACAGCAGCCAACATGATCAAAGATCTCTCCCACCCTAGACATTCTCTTTTCTCTCTTCCACCAGGCAGAAGACGCAAAAACTTGAAAGCATGCACCACCAGGCTCAAGGACAACTTCTGTCCTGCTGTTATAAGACTCTTGAAAGGTCGTCCTGTATGATGAAGATGAAC
>JARFYF010000060.1:14957994-14976089 GCA_030265395.1 Rhina ancylostomus | reverse complement strand
CAAACGAGGGGAGGCGGGGTGGGCACAGGGTGGTGATAGGTAGAGACAGTGATAGGCAGGTGTGGGGGAGGAGGGGAGAGCAGATCCACCAGGGGATGGGTCAAAGGGAAGGAGAGAAAAAAAAGGGATAGAAAAAAGAGAGAGAGGCTGGGAAAGGGAAGAAGAGAAGAAGCATGGTGGGGTGGAGGCGGTGTGGGGAAGGAGGGTGGGGATTACTTCAAGTGGGAGAATTCAATGTTCATGCCATTAGGCTGCAAGATTCCAGGATGGAAAATGAATTGTTATTCCTTCAGTTTGCACTTGAAATTCTCCTGGTAGTGAAGGAAGCTCATGACTGACATATCTGTGATATTTTGGGAGGGGGAGTTGAAGCACTGACATACCTGTGATAGTCACAGATATGTATCAGAAGGGTCCTGACCCAAAATGTTGACTGCCTGCTTTTCTCCACGGATGCTACCTGACCTGCTGATTTCCTCCAGCATTATCATATTTTTCATCTAGGTTCAAGCATCTGCAGTTCTTTGTTTCTTCTGTTTCTAAAGAGGTATCAAGATGGGTTGATAATTTTAAGGAGGGTTTTAAGATAGAGAACTGGTGAAGTTCAAGAATTCAACAGCTAAAGGTCTTGGCATCTGAAGCATGGCCAACAGTGGTTGAATGGGGAAAAGCAGGGATGGGAAGAAATGTGTCCAAGATCTCATTGTTGGAGGAAATTATAGGGATGGTGAAGGATGAGGGTGTGGAAGGATTTGAAAATGAGGATGAGAATTTTGAAACTGACCCATTGTTATATAAGGAATGACTGGAGGCAGAAGTTTATGGCCGTTTTGGGTGCAGTAACATCCAGCTGATACAGTTTTTCAGGATTTCAGGATCCAACAGCATCTGCTTTTTGCTCAATGCATTACTTATTGTTTCACTTGTCGATAGCTTAACATTTTTAAATATCTGACCTCATTGCAACAGTATGGAAAAGCAAGAATTACGGAGATACTGGTCATGAATTCCAACTGAATAAAGTTGATGCTGGAATAACATTGTCATTCACATGCATCACTAACAAGGCCAGCATTCATTGTCCATGGCTCTTGCAACAATAGGAAAGAGGTGCTCGATGAGACACCCAACATAAAAGAGGCCTTAATTTATTTGCCATGACCTGGAGTAAAGATTTAATAGTGTTGATCTTTGACCGTTGATCTTCAGCCAAATCTCTTCAATTTTGCTGAAGTTTGTAACAAGGAGCTGAGAAAGTCACCTGTGAGGAGGGCACAAAGGGCCATTGACAGTTGTGACTGCCCAGGAAAGTGGCAGTAGGAAACCAAAATTATTCACCTTAATAGGAAAAAACATGAAAAACAAATACTTCCTAAAAGATCAGAAACTAATTAATGTTGGGATTCAAGGGGATTTATGTGTCCTTATTCGGGAGTCACTGCAACTTAACACGCAGGCACAGCAAGTAATTAGAATAGTGTAAGTCCTGACTTTAATTAGTTTCTACACCTATCCAGTAATGGAAGAGGAGAAATATGCAGAGACATTAGGGAAATGAGCAAATAACATAGAATAATGATCGTGGGGGATTTCAACAGAAATGGTAGTTAAAGCTGTAAAGTCAATGGGGTTCCTGCAATATGTACATGATTCGTTTCTGGCCCAAAGTGTGAAAAACGCTATGAGAAGGAAGTCACTATTGGATCTGTTAATGGGCAATGGGCAGTTGTGATCCCTACCCTCCTGTATGCTTGTGAAATTTCGACTGCATACAGCAGCAGCTCAAAGGTGGAGAGTACCATCACTGACTGTCTTTGAAAAGTCCTTCAAATCCATTGGCAGGTTAAGGTCAACATCCTCTCCCAGTCTCACATCCCCAGAATAAAGGTCTTAATTATGCTCAGTTGGCTCCTCTGTGGAGGCCACATCATTCCCATGCCCAACATTAGTCTCCCTAAAATGAAAGTCTACTCTTTAGTCCATCATAACAGGAGATTATTGGACTAGATCACAAAAGAGAAGGATGACATCCTTACAAGGATGATATCAGGAAAATAATAGTCAAAGAATCATAGAATGTAGAAACAGGCCCTTCAGCCCACCATGTCTATGCCAACCATCAAAGATGAACAGAGCGTGTCTCTTTTCTCACAATAACACAAAGCTGAGGAGTGACCCAAAGACATCTTGACAATTATAAAGGGTTTTGATAGAGTGAACGCAGAGAGAACGTTTTCACTCGAGCAGAACTAGAAACCATCGTTATAAGAAAGAGATTGAGAAATCCAGTAGAGAATTCAGAGGGAATCTCTTCACTCAAACAGAGGTGGAAAAGTGAAGCTTACTGTCACAGGGAATGATAGAAATGAAAAGTAAAGATTCATTTAAGGCAAGGCTAGACACACAAATGAGGGAAATGGATATTGGTGGCTATGCTGATAGATTTAGATGAGGAAAGACTGAAGGAGGTGTGAGTGTAACATGAGCATCAGCATGAACTATTTGGGTTGAATACTCAGTTTTGTGATTTATATCCCCTTATAAGCTTACAAGCGGGTATTACAAGAGTACAGAAGTTCTGCTGCAATTATGTAGGATGCTTGTGAGACCACATCTGGGATAGTGAATAGAGTGTTGGTCCCCTCACCTTAAGAAGTTTATATGTGCCTTAGAGGGATACAATGATATACATTAAGTTGATTCTTGGGATGAGATGCTTTTCCAAAGAGAAGAGATGAGAAGAATAGGTCAATATTTACCAGAGTATACAGGAAAGAGAAATTACTTCTTTGAAACATATAAAATTCTTTGTGGGCCTAACAGGTAAGAAGCTGGGAGGCTGTGTCTACTGGCTGAGGAGTCCAGGGCAAGGGATTGACGATTTAGGATTGAACTGAGGAGAAATTATTTCACTCGGTGGATTTTGAGTATGTAGAATTTCCTAACACAGAATCAGTTGAGGCTCAGTACATAAAAATATTGAAGACTGACACTGATAGATTTTTAACACTGTGGGAATCAAAGGTAAAAAAAATATATTAGGAAAGTGGAGTTCAGCTATGAAATTGAATGTCAGAGTAGATTTGAGGGGCCATATGTGCTTCTATTTATGATGTACTGTAAGTATTGCTGTACTGTAAGTATTGTTTCTAAGTATTGCTGAATTTCAATCATAAGTTCTGTTCAGCATAAGTTGTGTATCTGCCATCTTTTGCTTTAATTTAATAAACTTCTGTCAGAACCAGGCCTGCCTCAGACTGGCCATGGTCCCAGGGTAAATTATTTGTCTTTAGGAATTTCCTCCGATCACATTTGCTTGAGCCCTTTGAGAAAACTGAAAATTAAAGGGATTCTTTTAGACAAGAGGGCACTAATAGAAACCTCTTAAAAGCCTTTGAATCTTTTTGTGTATAATCTACCAAGCAACTGAATACTAAAATCAGGTGATGAATTGACACTGTGATTAAAAAGCTTATTTTTATGAGATAAACACATCTTTAGCAATCACAACTCATAATTATATTGAGAAATATTTTTAAAACAAAGTTTAAGAAAATCTTTTTAAAACAGATTATGGACCAAGTGCTGGTAAATGTGACTAGTAAGGATGGGTACTTGGTCAGCATGGACGATGGGCCGAAGGGCTTGCTTCTGTGCTGTGTGACTATTCTCTATCTTTTTGTGACTCACTGTCTGATTGTGCTGGTTCATAGAAGAGTTTATGTTCTGACACACGGTTGAGTTTGGGTGGAAACTCAAGGAAATAAATTTCAAAAGTAAAGCATTTCTGACTGCAATTTGCACCAGTTTCATTAATTGTGTACAAACTGGAAATCAGATATCACATTTTGTCCTTTTTCTTCGTCACTTTGCAGTCACACTAGAGGATCTTAATATCAACAAAAAAATCCTTGTTTGCTCACATTGCTTAACCAGTGTCTTTAGATCTCTGTTTCAGCTGCTCAATGAATTCACTAAATTATATTAAATCAAATTTATTCCCTTCACAGTAATGAAGTTAACAACATAATTGAAATGTTAGGGGCAGCTGGAGATATTTTTTCACATATAGTAAAATGCAACTTCACAAAAACTCCATCATATAATCTTAAAGGAGGGTCTAAAATATGAACGGACTCAGGTTGTTTTCTTGTAGGTTGTAGTAGCTGTTGGTGTTGAAAAATTAAGGCAGTAGATCATTTTAACTGCATGTTGCTAATGACTACTATGTTATTGCAATTTCATTTTATTGTTGTGGCATGAACACAGCACTAAAATAGATGAGACACCCTGGAAACAAATATAAATGGTGTGATCAAAGTTCTTTGCTGTCTGGTCTTATTTTAATGCACTTCATCCTATTCCTGAATGAATATAAATTATGTTATTGATTGGCAAAAGTCATTTACTTACCAAAATGTTAACTGAATATTTATTGCATTTAATATTTAATGAGCTACATTCATTTGTACCCTACCCTAATAATAATTTTAGAAATATGACAAGGTGCAGCTGTTTCAATGTACAGATAATAATAAATAATTGATTAATTCATTAGAAGATTGGGAATTCTTGAATTCTAAGATGATAGAGTGGTGGGTAGAATTGCTTGAAGTTGTCAAAATGTTAAATTAATCTTATGCATTTATTTAAATTGGCGCATAATTCTTCATATCCTAGCAGAGTTTTCCATGTCTTATAGGTTTAGATTATGGGTTACGAATTTTAACTGGAAATAGTGATGTTGCACAGGGGACCCATATTAGCTTCTTTTGGGAGAAAGACTTTCTTGAGAGTGAATTGTGTAATTTGTTATGTTTGTAAGAGGAGCAAAACCCAAGTTTTAGTGTGGTTACCGCAAGTAATTATATTTTTGCACAGGAAACACCAACTTGTCTGTATAACTGCCATGGTGGGAGCTCTTTGAGCAACATTTTCCATTGGGACAGCTGCTGCAAGTAGTGTAGTGGATTCAGGTCACATAATATGAGGAGTTGTGGGATAGTCACAGGAGTAGACAGCCTACTTCTCCCACGTGCAATTCTTCTCCAATATACCAATGACAATCTCCAAAATGTGCAAAGATCCTGCTCATTGATGCAGGCATGGAGAGTCCATGGCTGTTTTCAATGTCATGCTATGCATGCTTGGAACCATCCATCAAGTTTAGCAATTGATTGTACAATTCCATTCTATCACATTCACCGTGAGATGTAATTTCAAAACCTTTGTCGGGGACTATAGAAACGTGACAATGGTAGCATAGTGGTTAGCACAACGCTATTACAGCCCCAGCAACCCGGGTTGGATTCCCGGTGCTGCCTGTAAGGATTTTGTACGTACTCCCGTGTCTGCGTGGGTTTCCTCCCACATTCCAAAGACATACGGGTATTTTATTTTGGGGTTTAAAATGGGCGGTGTGGACTCATTGGGCCAGAAGGGCCTGTTACCACGCTGTAAATAAAATTTAAAATTTAGTAGGGTAGCTGTGTCAGCTTTTGACAGATGTAGCTAATTTTGAAAACAAAACATTTCTTATCAATAAACGGTCCATCATTTTCTGGTGGAAGCTGTGCCGATTTGGGAGCTGGATCAGTTTCTGAGAATGGTACACATAGTTACATTTAGAAAGGAGGTAGGAGGGCCATTGAAAAATATGCCACACAATCAATATAAGATCATAAATTTAGTTGACTCTTGTTATGGTTGGATTTTTCTGCAGTTTTTGTCCCAATCTGGCATAATTTAATTTTCTGTGCTTTGATTTGTTTCTCCAAGGGGATCCAATGACTGAATTAAGTGGTATGGACCATGGGGAAGATGGTATGCAGAAGGTATGTGTTGTTTCATTCATCATTGATGGAGTTGCTGGTCTTCGCTTATCCTTCCCTATTTGTGCTGGTTAGGTCCCCTTCTTGCCCCTACTGTTATCAATTTATCCAACACTCACATCATGTCCACGCTGACCTTTACAGTTTCCTTACTCTTTTACCTTCTCCTCAGGGTAAAATTCTCATCCTCCCATTTGAATACCTCGAGGCTCCATCTCTTGCAACCTCACATTTTCCCTATACTGAATTTCTCTGAGCCTCCTCCATTCACCTCGCAATTGGCAGCAGAATCTTCTCTTCCCTAAGGTTTCCTGGCTGCAGTTCTGTCCCTCAATGCTTACTTTTCTCTCCCCTTTTTAAAAAATCTATTAATATCTCCATTCCTGGCATGGCCTTCATTCAGTCTTCGAAATGGATCTTCTTTGTGTTGAAGGTATGTAATGCAAGCTGCTGTTTACAGTCACCACAGATGATATCAGGACCCTCATTTTAATGTTGAATATGATAATGGATGTTCTTGAAAGAACAGCAATTTCACAGTGCAGAACAGAAGTTTAGATTATATGTTCAGGAACCCTCAACCTTCTGAATCAAGGGCTAATGTTAACTTCTGAGATGAGGCAAATTGATGTTTGACACTGACAAACTGAAAGTATTGATTGCCTCTTTCAGGATATTTCTAACTCACAGTGGGAAATTGAAAGAACTGACAGTTCCACAGAGTCTTCAACTTCATGAATGGTGCTCATCCTTCAGTTTTGCATTAATTTACAGGTGACATCTGTCAGCAGTCAAATTCATCCTCTGCCCGATTGGCATATTCTACTCCCACTCCCTGAACATACACACATGCTTATCAGGGAATCCCTACCTCTCCACTGTACATTTAACAGTTCCTTCCCGCATGGTTGGAGTCTCACTCCCAATGCATACTGCCCTCGAGACAGCTGTGACGAGGATCAGACAATCATTCACCTCTTTGTGAACTGTCCATTTGCCAAGAAGCTTTGGAGAAGGATACAAGGGTCCTTGTCGTGGTTCATTCCGAGCAGTGGCATAACCGAAGGGTCTCTGTTCTATGGCTGTTTCCAGGGATGCATACCGAGACAAACATGAAATGCTGCTGGAAAATCATCAATCTGGTGAGAAACACACCTTGGTCTGCCTGAAACTTGTTTGTCTTCCTATGTAATGAGGTGTCTGTAAATGAATGCTACTGACTGGCATGTTCCAGGCTTCAGGAATATGTGCTATGGGACTCACTGTAGCTTGGTGCAACCATCACAAAGGCTTTATGGGGAATGACTGCAATTTAAAGTCCAGCCACTACTAGGTACTGGGGGACTGAATGCATTGTCGGTGTATTGTTCAATGAGGCCACTTGTGTGGCATTGATACTTTGCAAGAGAGTGTATTGGACTGATGATACAATGAATGTAGAGAAATACCAATTGTATTTACTGTGCAGATATTATGAATAGAGTATATTTTTGAAATTAATAAAGAACAAGGTATTATAAAATGGCAGTCCAGTTAGACTGGAGATCTTGGTAGTGATAACAAAGCATGGAGGGAAATATTTTTTTGGCAAATAACATTGAAGGAGTGGAAGCTGAGGTTGGAAATGCTCAGTTTCAGGCCTTTTGGAAATGCAAGATAACATTTGGTTGGTATTACTAATGTATCATTGGCAAACTTACTTAGGATAATGGAGGTGCTATTTAACAAAGCATTAGTTGCAGAATTATTTCAACATTCTGCTGTAAAGATTCACAGGTTTTCAATTTGTACCAGAGTTTGGGAAAGACAATTTGTGACTGCATCATAATTTGCAAAACTCAGTTATAACATCGCAACTCCTGTGTCTTGAGATTGTGTACTTCAAGGTATGTATGTGTGTGGACTGTCTGATGGCTATATCTGATCCAAGTTATTAAATATGTACATCAAATAATAAAGTGGGCATGCAAGATAGCTGCACTGATAGAAATGGCCTGTAAAAAGGTGAAGCGATTTTGGTTGGTACATAATGTTCATGTAAACAAGGTGAACCGACACAATGGCAATGGCAGAACAATGGCAAGAGCTCCAACGATGTGTGTGCGTGCATGTGTGTGTGTGTAAGTGCCACAGAAGGTTGCATTGTAAGGGGGCATTGAAGGAACAGATCATGGAGGGTTAGCTGAAAATCACAATGAAACATTGACTTGCATCATTTCTTCTAAACTATAGAATAAGCTCTGCAACACCACAGTTAAAATGCTAGTTCACAGGTGACTGAGCATACAATTGAGTTTCATTTCGATCAGTTTGGAAACAAAAGTGGACAAAAGACACTTCAAGCAGAGTAAGCATTGTGACAAAGCTGCAAGAAGAGAGGTTCCATTTGCACAATGGAGTTTGTATAGTGAGACCCCCTGATAGGAGCTAAGAGGATGGGACATCAGGGAAATAGTGGAGGTATATAGTTTCAGAAATTACCTTCTGAAGACTGGTGAAAGATTCTTAAAAGTCCATGCAGACCATTTACTTCTTGAGCATGATGCACTGGTGTTTAGTGAAAACTGTAAGATCAAGTATATCCCTGATTGAATCCCACAGTTGTGAAGGAAGAACTAACATATAATTTTTCTGACAAGAATCAAGATGACACAACATTATTTGACTCTAGAGGTGGATAATATTCCATCAACATCTGGTGAACCTACCAGCTTAGCTCAAGTAACATCAGTGCTGCTACTGAAATCACTGCAAATGAGAAAACTTGGGATTTAGTTAAATTTGTAAAATGTGTAAATATATTACATCAGATTTTTGACGAGGACTCAGTGTTGTATCTGTAATATTAGGCGATAATTACTATGTTGAGGCATTTGCTTCTCTCTATCTCACTACATCACTTTAACTTCTCTGTGTTGTAAATTCTGACTCATCAAAAGCTCCTTGATCTGAATTCCAACTGTATCAAAAAGATTGCAAGGCAGAAACTCCACTCCCTGTGGTGGAATTCCAGTGGTCAAGGGTTGGATTTCAATTTGCTACAGTACTGGTCCTGACCTATAGCGGGAGCTCTCCATCTTCATGAGCCCCCAAAACCCTGGTGGTAGAATGGCAAAGCTTGGGTGAGCTGGAGTTCTGTTCTGGGGGACTGTTGTTACAACACCAGTCTCAGGAATTTGGACAGTTGCAAGAGGAAGCCAGCAAACCTCACTTCAAAGCTTGGGTGGAGGGAGAGGGTGGGATGCAATCATGCCCTCCTCTGCACCCCCACCAGCTCTGCTCATGGATGCAGTACTGCATTTCTAAGTTGCCCTTCAAGATCTTTAGGAATTTTTGCCACTTCCCCTTTGGTTTAAGAAGAGCTTGGGGCTCCACCATCTCCAAGAGTTAAATAGAAAAAGAGAGATGTATTTACTACAAAGAGAATTCCACAGAGATGGAAAACTGCCTCACATGGACAACCACAGGAAGGTAATTATGTAAAGTTAAATATAGGTTTGTGCAGCTGAGCAACCATTATGTTCCAAACTTTACAACATCATATCTTAATAAACAGATTGTTAACAAACATAGCCACTGAGATCTTGAATTTACAGTAGGAGAAACCTTGAGGCATGCAATCTGGCACTTTCAATCAGAATCCTTCAGCCTTTAACTATACCAGCCAGAAAGGATTACATTTAACTGCAAACCTAAGATCTTAAAATCCTTGTAACGGAAACAGATCAGTGACCTAAGAAGTGATATTGCTCAGAAGTTTGATCTGATGGGCGTCACTATCTGTTGACAAGGCAGAAAACTCTGCAGCTGTGTATAAGCTTGAGTACTGACTATCAAGTTACACCACACATTAACATCCAATTCTGTAAATTATGCATTACTTGTACTCATCTTAGATTCTGTGAAGCCACAGACATCACTTACTGCTGAGAAGAAATAATTTCCTGGCAAGGGAAATACTCTACAACCTCTGTCACTTCATTCAGGGGACTCAGATAAAAAAAATCAAAATTTTGGGTAGCATAGAGGATGCAGCAGGTAGTACTGCTGCCTTTCAGCTCCAGCTCTGGTGACGTGGGTACGGTGTTCACCTCCAGTATGTGGAGTTTGCATGTTCTGCCTGTGACCATGTGGGTTTATCCTGGGCACTCTGGTTTCTTCCCATGAACCAAAGCTATGCTGGTTGGCCAGTCAATTGACCATTGTAAATCATTCGCCCACAACCCCCATCCCCCAAACCCACCCAACCCTTTGTAGGTTGCTGGTGGGAGAATCAGAGGGGAGTTAATGGGCATGTAAGAGAGAATAGGTTACATGGAACTAAGTGGGAGAGTGGGATTGATGAGATTGTTCTGAGTAGCAGCATAGATTTGATGGGCCAAATAGCCTCCTCATATATTGCAAAGAAATATAAGGTGCAAGGGGAGTAAGATGAGAAACATTATTTGGAGTCCACTGCCTGCGGGGTTGATGGAAGCAACATCAATTAGTGTCTTCAAATGGGAATTGGACAGACATTGGAGAGAGAATAATTGGCAGGGCTATGGGAATAAGAACAAGGGAATGAGGCCAATGTGACTTCTCTATCAGGATCCCATTGTGTTCCATGACAATTATATTGTTTGTTGACTGGCTCCAGATTTTTTCTGTCTTCATATAAAGGCATTTACCCATCCATTGTCAATGGCTCACATTAGGCTGTGTCTATGGAAGTGCCTTCTCACAGCTACTTGGCTTGTCTAGGAAGGAACAGCAAGTGCTGGCTTGTCGAGATTGCCATATTCTAAAAAAAGTCAAATATCGCATGTGGAATACGTTATGTATAATGAGTATTTGGTGTGCTTTGTGGCAGTGTAATGTGAGAATATTAAATGCAGTGAATGGTCCACTACATTGACTGGCATCACACTGCCCACATGATGTCAGTTGAATCATCTATTGATGGGGCTTGCCAGATAGAGTTCCCATCCCCCTATCTAGTCAGTACCAGTACAGGCTCTTATGGACACCCATTCAACGAACAGGGATTTGGGAATCTGGTGAGATGGAGTTGCTGGTTGTTGTGGTGCTGCAGGCATCATCTGCTGTGTGGGAATGGGGCATTTCCGCATGCCTTCTCTCCCCAACACCCCCTCTCAAAGCCACAACAATTGGTGGGGGGGTGGGAGTGGGGCTGGGTTGAGCTGAGCAGAGCTGGGAGCACTGAACAGACTCACCCACTCACTCACTGAGTCAGTGAGGCCGGCTGGCGGCCACTCTTCACGCGCTTGCTTGCTCTCCCATCAAAGCTGTTTCTGTGATCCTCTCTTCCACACTGTTTTTGTCATTTCCTACTCAGGAAAAAGTTGGGTTATCAACAGTTCTCAGGAACAGAGTCCAGTTGTAACCCAGGGACTGCCAGTAAGGAAATTTTGAACCTATAACTTTCAATCGTTGGCAGATAAATTGAAAAGAAACTCTGCAAGTGTTGAAGTTATTTAATGCACGCTGCCTGCTGTTACTATTTTCAAATGTACTGAATTTTTTGAATGTTAATCAAAAGTATGAATGTATATCAAATACATAAATTTTATTACTCAATTATTTTTTATGTATTACACAATTTTCTAAACTAACAGCCACTATCCAGTTTTGATTGCATTCATTCTATCTGTGCACACATGAATAATTTAAAAGTATACATTAGTTCTTTGGTAGAACACACATAATTTTCGATGGACTAATTCAAAGGCCTGATTGTAATTACTTTTATTGATGTCATGTAGCACAAAATTATTCTAAAACAAAACTGACCTGAAATGTTAACTCCATTTCTCTCCCTACTGATGCTAGCTGACTAGCTGAGTATTTCCAACATATTCTGTTTTGTTATCAGCTGAAAATTAGACTCACTAATGTGGCATTATTTAAGCCTGCTACTATAATAAGTTTATTTTAATGAAAATGCTTTATTGTGTAGAAATTTTTATCAAACTTAATGAAGTTAAGTTAATGAACTTGAAATAATCAAGCAATTAAGCTATTGATCCAGGCAATTAAAGGGGATATGAATCTCAAAGATTTGGTGGTGCGCTGGGGAATCTTAGATTTATTGTGATGTTCATCTATTCAGTTCATAATTTTGATCAGGTATCTTTAATGTATTTGATATTTTGTTCCACTTTCTCTCACTTCTTAACTCATACAGTTTTATGTTTTCATAGCCACTTGGAAATCTTTTGAAGATCCCACCTAAGGTTTTCTGACACTATTATCAGTGTGGTGTCATGCTGCCCTGTCGACAATGCTTGTGGTCTTCGTTGCCCAATGTGTTTTACAATTGCTGTTCTCAGTCTCCTGTCTGCTCTCTCTTCTCCCTGTTGTGCTTTTACTAATGAGGCCCACCCAGCTTGTTCTGTTTTGTCTTCTTGAAACATTCATCCTTTCTGAAGATCTTCTCTAAGAAACTCTGTGCTCGATAGGTGTTGCTTCAGTCTCTTTCTGTGAAATGGGCCAATTCACTTTGTATGCAGGTTGGGTTTACCTGCTTGAATTCTGCAACACTTCTTCATTAGAAAACAATGTCTAAATCTAAAGGCGAGGGAGTGATGCTGAAGGGCAGGCTTTCCACCTGACTGCTGCAAAACACAAATAAGCAGCCCTGTACCTAGAAACACAATGAAAAATGATCTGAAAACCAGGATCCTGGCTTAATGGCATCAGGGCATAGAAATTCTTCTTTCAAAATTGATTCTCAGGATGTTCCCACTGGAGACCATTTATTGTCATTTCTAATTGCTCTTCAATGAAGTGGTTTGTTGGGCCTTTTCAGAGCTAAGATTCAACCTCATTACTGGAGTCATGTAAGTATAAGGCTGCCTGAAGTGCATTAGTGAACAGTTTGGTCTCCATTATTGATACCCATATCTCATTCATTTCAACTAATTGAACTTAATTTCTCTAGTTGCCCTTGTGGGTTTTGAACCCATGTCCTATTAGCTAAACCCATAATTCCAATAGTATTGCAGTAGACTCAGTATCATGAAGGTGTAAAATTGGCTGCCACTGCTATGGTCCATTTGATCCAGATAACTAAATATGAACTTCATTCTCCAGATCATTAATTACTTCATCTTCAGATACTAACCCTATATTTCAGTTTTTTAAAATTATAAAATAATTGAAAAGCTAAATCTGTGCTTATGTTTTTATTTGTTA
The DNA here is from genome assembly GCA_030265395.1 of Rhina ancylostomus. Taxonomy (NCBI): domain Eukaryota; kingdom Metazoa; phylum Chordata; class Chondrichthyes; order Rhinopristiformes; family Rhinidae; genus Rhina; species Rhina ancylostomus. Next base: position 14,963,061 of record JARFYF010000060.1, on the reverse strand, counting down.
GACCGAAATAGGCATATTATCAAGCTGATGTACTGAATAACACAATCACTTTAAGGAAGCACATCTAACTTCCACCTCACTTTATTGCATCCAGCTATAAGGGCTCAGTAATAATTCAGCACACATCTTCTAATTTTACAAAAGGAAGTATTGCATGAATTGTGTCTCCCAGCAGAGTTCATTAGTTTCAATATGTCATCCTTGCAGTCATTTGGAACTGCTGTGTCCCATTGCTATAATGCATTTTTCTGTGTATAATTAATATTTAATTTGTACCTTGATGTTATTTATTTGTTGACAAAATTTGTTCATAGAAAGGATCAGTGTGAGGAATAATGTGAAGATTACAAAGATCTTTGAAATACTATAAATTGTGAATGAGAATAAGCATGGTTGAGTAAAATCAAACGAGCGGTTTACCATCTGATCGGTTGGATGAGATATTTCTGGCTCCATGCAAATATTCTAAATTGCAAATGACTTGAAATGGAACATTTTTGAATGCAATTAGTGAAAAAATGGATAAATTTATTTTTAGTGGACTGTTTAATATGTGGCCTACAAACTAAACTCGTGTTCCACATATCTAACAAAGCACAAGATTAAATAAGTTTGGCAAAAGACTGAGGCATGATTGAGGAAAGTCTTTTTTTATGCAGCAAGGATTTATGATCTGGAATAGACTGGTTGGAAGTGTCTTGAATGCAGTGAGTCTTAAAAGGGAAAATCGACTAAATGTTCAAAAGCAAAGATTTGCAGGGATATCAGGAAAGCACTGGGGTGTGGGACCAATTGAATTGCTCTACAGAGAATCAGCAAAGTTCCCACGGGTCAAATGGCCTCCTTTCACATTAATATGGTAAAAAATTTCTGGATTCTGTGATGTAGCTGATATTTTTGGTCTCTTCTTCGGGAAGTGATTGATCAACTCTTGAGCAATAAGCCTCCTTGTGTTATTGATCATGCTCAGATTTGAACCAGCATCCCAGAGATGAATGCTTTTTAGGTATTATGGAATCAATGGATTATAAAGAAGTGGTGCTGAGGCAAAAAATCAACTATGATTGTATTAATTGGCACACAAGACAGCACAAGGGGTTGAATGGCCTGCTCCTCCTCCTTGTTCACACGACAGCTTTCCAGCGGGACTTTAGGACTCACAGTGGAAAAATACCTTTCTACATTCCTACCAAAATAGTGAAATGTAGATTGTGTGCCCATGTTACTGAGCAAGCCAGGAATATAAATAGCAAGCAGTAAAGCAGTCTGGTTATGTTTTCTGTGGACGTGCAAACTGATGGCAGTCTATGGAGTTCATCAATTTAATTTATTGGAAATTAGTCATTGCTCACTCTTCACAGAAGACATGAGTTAGCTGGGGATCTTTACACTGTAAAACTGAGTTATAACTCAGCTATTTCTCACTGTAGTATATTTATGGATCAGAAAAGCTCTTACAAAAGATAATTTAGATGTCCTAGTTTGGCTGGCCTGGTCTTATGTTAAAGTTAGAACTCCAAAAGATCACACAGAGCTGATTTATTAGTGCGTTGATTTTATTCACCATTTAGCTATCGAAGTTCTTAGACTGTAAGCTAGAAAATAGACACAGTTTAAAATGGGGATTTCCTTTATTGTTTCTCATTAAGATGTTCCGGTTGAGTGAAGTCCTTTGTTAACATGTTAGAGTGTTCTTGAGGAAATTGTAGTCAAAAATGTTTCTAACCCATGTCTGTTACAATTGAAGCTTGGTTAGACCAGTGTTAAGATAATTACGCGCTGCAACAAACCAACAACAAATTCCTACCAAGTTACAAAGGCCTAAAGAAGAAAAGCATGTAACCACTAACAGGAGGGTATGTTTTAGCTCAGTCCTTTATCTGACATATTCCTTTTTAAATTGCACTGATTCTGTGTGAGCTGTTGCATGCCACCATCATTAGTTGCTTCACTATTTCAGGATGGTGAGATGCCCACGGTGTTGTACATTGTTGATGACTGCATTCTCACCAAACTCAAGGGTCATCTAACACCACTGAAGAGTACGTGGGGAGACTGAATCTGAGAATATGCATTTGCCAAATACATTAAGTTCAAAATCAAGCCTCCTTTTCTTGCATCAGAATTCAGTTTTTTAGTGAATAAAAAGAAAAAAAGAATGGAAAGATTCCTCTAGCCAACTGTTAGAAAATACCCTTCTACATGCTTTATTTTCAGCATTTTAAATTTTATTTATTAAACAACAGGTTTCTAAATTTCAAAGCTGTTCCCTCGTCACCCTTCATCTGTTGGATTCCTCTTGAGCTTTGGTTTAGCATTTTAGCCGAGTTGATGAAGCTGAAAAGGTGGTTAATTGATTGATTGGGAGGATTTAAAGCTGTAAATGTGGTTAATTGATTGATTGGGTGGAGTTAAAGCTGTCAAATATTTACATCCTGTTCACATTTACAACAGGGATATTTTGTGTTCGTCCTTTGAGAGACTGAGATGGTGGGAAAAGAAGGACCTTCAAAGAAGATACAGTCAAGGCAAATTAAAGAATCTGATTCTGGTTGTACATGGATCAGTGAACACGAAAGGCAAGGTTCATCATTGTTGATGGAGGTCACAGGGTTAGTGGAGAATGAAGCTGGGACATCATTAATGACAACTTATGGACAGGACTGGATTGTCCATCTTACAGGAAAACAATAATTCCTAATGGGTAATCTTATTCTTTCAGGATTCCCCTGAGAGGAAGTTGGGCAACAACATTGTTTTCCTGGAGCAACAAACACTGTACTGGAAGAACTCAGCAGGTTGTGGAGCATCTATGGGAGGAAAGGAATTGTCGATGTTTCAGGTTGAAACCCTGCATTAGGACATCTGTAGCATTTCAACCCGAAATGTCGACAATTCCTTTCCTTCCACAGATGCTACCCGACCTGCTGAGTCCTTCCAGCAGATTGTTTGTTGCTGCAGATTCCAGCATCTGCAGTCTCTTGCGTCTTCATTTGTTTTTATAGAGAACTGATCTCCATCATTATAAAAACCTAGATGTCCTGCATTATTTTGTAAATGACTAAAATTATTAATTTTGTAAAATGTTGATTCAGAAGGAAATTGGAAACATTTTGAAAAACAAAACAGTTGCAATCTTATTGGATCCATGCAGCTTCCCCTCCCCATTGCAGTTGTTGCTTTTCTTTGCAGATGTCTATTTCAATGTTAAGTCTAATTTGTCCTCTGTGCAGCTACTCTTGTGTTTATAACTTAACAGTGCCCAAGGCAAACTCTCCAACCTCTTAAAAATGCATGTAGATATCATACATATCTCCTATTGAGCTATACTCAAAAGTTAGAAAAGCAAAAAAATTATGGTGCTGTTGTTAGAGTTAAATATAGTGGTAGAGAGATAGGAATGGATCTCAACATAATGTGCCCTCAAGTAACTGGAATTATGATATTGAACATTAACAGAATTGAAGCCTTACTTTAAAAATTTTGGGTTTCAATACTTGTCGATGGATACAGTTAAGGAAACGCAATATAATGGGTAAGTCATCAGTGATATGATATGAATTGCTCTTGCTGCAAAATATCATAAAATATTTTGTGTGAATGAGTAAGTTCTTAATGCAGAGTGAACCCGTAATTACTGCCCAGCAAATTCTGTGGCTCCGAAGAACTATTTTTATATCAGTGTGGATTGTAATTCCTCTATGAATATTTCAATATGTAGTCACCTAGAAATCCTTTATTTTCTGGGAAGTCTGTTGGACTGGTGGTGCATGCAGGCTGATGAAAGTCTTGTCTGGGGCTACGTTGATACAAAACTCCAGAGTTCATGAGACCCAAGGTATTGCGTACTGTAGGTTGTGCCTGAGGTGTTTAATGTGCTGGGAAAAACAGGCAGATTGTGGGTGATGTAGGAAAGATCAAGCTTGGGGGAGGGATATTATGCAGGTAAAGGGTTGTTGTGAGCTTGGAGATTGGTTTGCGTCACAAAGTTTAGGCCAGGAAGATATTAGTTGTCGGTAAGAGACATTGGCCATGTGATTGGATTGTGGAGTTTTAACTCTTGTAATTGGAAGGGAAGAGCACAACAGTGGAAAGTTTTTAAGCAGAAGTGAATCCAGCTGAAGTAGGTTTTCAGCTGTGATCTCTAGGATGGGACCTATTCTGGGAAGTGCCATTTAATTACTGATAATAAGAGCTCATATGTGCTGTGAATGTCTGCCTCACCATGAATGGCCCATGATCATGCTGGTGTAAGTAAAAATCACGGCAGTAGTGTTGCACCTCTTTGGAGGGCATTGTGCTCATTTGGGATCCACTCTCCCACAATGCACATAAATGTCACATTTTGCGGTACCATTTGTAGGTCAATAGATTTTAAAATATTCTTTATTACTGTTTGTGATATTTCATCTTCTAATCCCCCAACAAGAAAGTTCTAATTTTTATTTTGCACTCTTCAAATGTTTACAATGCTTGCTATTTAAATATTTAAAATTATGCTATTTGCTTCTAGATTTTCTGTGTTTGAGAATTTGTTGCAATTGGCAGCTCAGCCTCCTTGGTGACACCACTATTAATGGAGGCAACGTACAATTCACAGATGCTACCAAACACAGAGATTAATGATGGGAGACAGGAATGAACTTCTTGACATCAGTGTTTTGAAAAGAGTTTGATATTTCTGCCTAAGACTTAGCCAGCTGTCAATTATTTTCTCTTAATTTGTGGGTGGGGCTTGTTTAATTTGCCAATGTATTGTGCCTCATGATGCAAAGGACCTTTCTGGTACATAGTCTCACAGTAGGGTCTTCTCTTGGTGGCCTCTGGAAGTTCCTGCTGGGAAGATTACCTGGGAAGAACAAGGAATAGTACCAAGACAAAGCTGGATGGGCCTTCCATCAATTTTATGGCTCCTTCTGAGTCCTTATCCACTTTCCTGCCTGACCACCATTTCCTCTTGGAGTTCAAAAAGCTATCAGTCTGAGCCTTGAATCCACTCAACAACTGACCAACATCCCTCTGAAGGCAGGTAATGTTAAAGGTGTACAACATTTCACGTAAAGTTAG
>JARFYF010000060.1:14753957-14766593 GCA_030265395.1 Rhina ancylostomus | reverse complement strand
TCCTGACCCAAAAAATCTACTCCAGTAATTTCCCTACCACTGGTGTGAGGCTCACTAGCCTAATATTTCTGGACTTTGCCTCTACTGCCCTTCTCAAACAGAGGAACAATGCTGGCTATTCTCCATTTCTCTGGGACGTCTCCCGTGGCTAAACAGGACATGAAGATCTCACTGAGGCCCCAGAAATCTCCTCTCTTATCTCTCTCAATCACCTCAGATGGATCCTATCAGGCCCTGGGGACTTACCCACCTTAACTCTCTTCAGGAGATCCAACAACTCATCCTTCTTGATTTCAACATGTACAAGAGCATCAGCATATCCGTCCCTGATCTCACGATCATCCATGTCCTTCTCTACTTGTTTACCACCTCACTCATTTCTTCAGGCTCCACGCATAAATTCCCTCCTCTTGAGTGGTTCTATCCTCTTCCTGGTGACCCTCTTGTTTTTTAATGTATGTATAAAATGCCTTGGGATTCTCTTTACTCCTGCTCACCAAGGACATTTCATCACCCCTTTTAGCCGTCTTGATTCCCTCTTTAGGTTCTCTCTTCCTTGCTTTATATTAGTCAAAAGTCCTGTTCGAATTAAGCTTTCTAAACCTTACATATGCTTTCTTTATCTTTTTTACTAAATTTGCAACATTTCTCATCATCCAAGGTTCCTTAACCTTGCCATCCTTGGCTTTCTTCCTCACAGTAACATGTTGGTCCTGAATTCTAACTAGTTATCTTTCAAATGATTCTCACATGTCAGATGTCGACGAACCCAATAACAACTGCTCCTAATCTATTTTCCCCAGCTCCAGCCTAATACTATTGCAAATAGCCTTTCCCCAGTTTAACACTTTCCTCATCCATAACCATCTGAAAAGTTACAGAGTTGTAATCACTGTTCCGAAAATGCTCTCCCACTGAAACTCTGATCACCTATCCAGGCTTATTTCCCAAAGCAAGGTCTGGTGTGATCCCTTCCTTGGTTTATCTATATATTGCATCAATAAACCCTCCTGGATGCACCTAATATATTCAAAGAATCATAGAATCATAGAACAGTACAACATAATAAAGGCCCTTTGGCCCACAATGTTATGCCGACCTTTAAACCTTGCCTAAGACTATCTAGCCCCTTCCTCCCACATATCCCTCTATTTTAAATTACTCCATATGCTTATCTAGAAATCTCTTGAATTTGATCAATGTACCTGCCTCCACTACCACCTCAGGCAGCGCATTCCATGCCCCAACCACTCTCTGGGTAAAAAAAAACCTTCCTCCGATATCTCCCTTGAACTTCCCACCCATTACTTTAAAGCCATGCCCAGCATAGAGAATCACAGAGAGATATAGCTCAGAAGACCATTCAGCACGTCATGCATGCTCTGGCAGTTTGGAAGAACTATCTGATCCATTTGTTAAGCTAAGGATTCCATTTACCCAATCAACAGTCTTCTCAACCTGACATGTATTCTAAACATTTACGAATACAACCCACTCGCATTGCCCAGCTTTCCATAAGGTATCTCTGTTTCTGCACCTACCTTTAAAATTGCTCTATTTACTTTAAACTGCCTCTTCTCATTCTTTCTACCAAACAAAATCACTTCACAATGCTCTGTGAAATATAATCTATCATTGTAAGTTTCACGGTCAATAGATCTGATATACAAATACCCAGAGGAGCCCAGACTTACTCAGTGCTACCCAATGGTGCTCAACACTCATATGAATGCCACTTCTAAGACTTTTGTCCATATCCACAGATGACACTGGGCACACATGCAGAAGAGGACCTGTAGAACACTTGTGGAACCTATTCCAAAGCCTAGCCCATGGAGTCTGGCATTGGGAACTTGCCTCAGAAAGCTGACTTCAAATAATGTATTAAACACCCTCCCTTAGGTCAGACTTGCCCCACCCCGGCACAACCTTCTATCAACCCTTCACTCTTGGAATCAGAGTCAAATTTATTATCACTGACGTAAATGACTTGAAATCTTTTGGTTTGCAGCTGTACAATGCAAATACACAAAATTACTAGAAATCACAAAAATAAATAAACAATACAAAGAGAAGGAATAACAAGGTAGTGTTCATGGGTTCATTGACCATTCAGAAATCTGATGGCAGAGGGGAAGAAGCTGTTTCTGAATCACTGAGTGTGGGTCTTCAGGCTCCTGTGCCTTCTCCCCAATGGTAATAACGAGAAGAGAGCATGTCCCTCATGGTGAAGGTCCTTTGAGATGGATGCCTCCTTCTTGAGGGACCGTCTCTTGAAGATGTCCTCGATGGTGGGGAATGTTGTGCCCATGAAGGATTTTGGGGTTTTTTTGTCATATAACTGATGTAAGTCCAGTGGGAAGGATCAAAGTTAATTGGAGGACATTTGCTGGCTCGTGACACATGGCGTGCTACCCAACCATAACCAAGCAGTTTCACCGTTCTTTGGCTGAAAAGGACAATTTTTCAGTCATCTGTATGCATGCAGCTGTATGGATGGCAGTGTGTGTGAAGAAAAGCCTTTCTAGTAGCCCTGGGCACCTTTGAATCTTCTGGTGTTGGGCTCTTGATGAAAATGCCGTCCATCAACAAATTAATGCACAGAAACAGCTGCCCTTCCATTTCTGGAGAAGAATGACAAAACCTTAACATTTTGTTGCATTAAATTTATAAAATTACTCCAATGGAGTGTGTGGGATAATGACCTCCTGCCAAGTTGTGCAATAATGGGTCATGAGGTATAGTTTTTATTGATGAATCATTTGGCTCATCAGTGAAAGGGCTTTCCAATTAGTCCCACTTGCATGATCTTTCCTTGTAGCCCCATGATTAACTCCTTTTTGAGTACATGTCATTCTCAATTTTTATTGTACAGGTGATTTCCCCCCACCATATCCTCATAGGGAAGATGTGCCTGGATCTTAATAAGACTGGTCTCTGGAGCAGTGGACTGGAAATCCTTGTGCTTGACTCTTCATGCTACAGAGAGAATATTTATTCCACACACTGTGATGTGACAAGGTCCCTGTTATCACATGGCCTCACCTCATACTGGAAAGAGAATAGGAAAGTGGTGTGTGAAGTTTTCCCCAAAAATCCCTTTCGAGGAAAAACAACACAAAAGAAGGTTTTGTTTTTTGTCAGACAACTGATGTAACCCCAGTGAGAAGAATCAAAGTTAATTGGAGGACACTTGCTGGCAAGTGACATAATGGTGTTTTACCCAACCATAACCAATCAGTTTCATCATTATTTGGCTGAAAACAGCAAAAACTATTCAGTCAGCTTTGTGAACACAACTGATGCATTGCTGTGGATTATTCTGAATTAAAAAGAGAAGAAATTTCGGAAGTTATCTGAAGACCCAGACACTGCCATTTTGTCCTCAAGTCCCACTTGGACAATAAGTGAGAGTGATAGTAGCCAACGTGAGGTGAACTTCCGACAGCTGTGTACTTACTGTGATTTGTTTTGGCTCCAGTGGGCTTCCCTGCTTCACAAGATCTAGTCTCCTCTTTAGAACTAACAACACTTGTTGAATATTGTGGAAGATTTGGGTCACCTTTAAGGGTTGGGGGTGGTGGGGGAGTTAGTAGCCAATAAGTGTCTTTTCCACCTGCAGAAATGCAGAGTTTGCCCCGGTCCTGGAGCTCCAAGAATCCCCACGATTTACTGGGGACTCCAGGTTGAAAGTGGAGACTTCCCAGGTATGCTGTGAGCTTGTTCCAGTTCCAGTCAGGTCTGTATGTACACACCATCCCACTGATGCAGAACATGTGACTAAGCACGAGCATCAGGGGGAAAAAGGATACCGAAGCTTTAATACAACCCAGGCTTAATCTTGAGGTGGAGACACACTACAGAATGCAGATTCTGGACTCTGGAGCAAAAAATTCCAGATGCATCACGGCTTGGTATGACAACTGCTTTGCCCAGGACTGCAAGAAAACTGCAGAGAGCTGTGGACATAGCTCAGCACATCACGGAAACCAGCCTCCCCTCCACGGACTCTGTCTATACTTCTCACTGCTTTGGTGAAGTAGCCGGTATAATCAAAGACCCCACCCTCCCCTGACATTCTCTTTTCTCTCCTCTCCCATCAGGCAGAAGATACAGGGGCCTGAGGGCACATACCACCAGGCTCAAGGACAGCTTCTATCCCGCTGTTATAAGTCTATTGAATGGTTCCCTTATACGATGAGGTGGACTCTTGACCTCGTGACCTACCTTGTTATGACCTTGCACCTTATCGTCTACCTGCAATGGACTTCCCTGTAGCTGTGACACTTTACTGTGTATTCTGTTATTGTTTTTACCCTGTCCTACCTCAGTGCACCGTGTAATGAATTGATCTGTATGATTGGAATGCAAGATAAGTTTTTCACTGAACCTCGGTACAAGTGACAATAAACCAATTCCAATACCAAAAGAAACTGCTGGAGGAACTCAGAAGGTTGAGCAGCATCTGTGGAGGGAATTGAACAGTCAACATTTCCGGAACAGAAGCTGCTTGACCTGCTGAGTACTTCCAGCAGTTTGTTTTGATTGTTGAGGTGTCATTTATGACTCTCACTTTCTGACATGACCACACGATGAAACGGGTGAATATTAAACCACTTCACTGGGGGGAGCTGGGGGTAGGAAGGGTAAAGATGAAATGTTATAAAAGGGTTTTGCGATCAACCACATACACACCTGGAACTGCTGGATGTGTCTGAGCTTCACCTTGGTGAGGGTTACAGTTTCATCTCTTGCAGGCCAGTTTTCCCCAGGTTCAGTAAGCACAGCAGGTGAGTAGAGATGGAACTGATAGATAGGAGCATTTATGATCTGGGTAGAGCCAGAGTCCCCAATGCCTCCGTCACCACTCTTCCCCTCAGTCAATCCAACTGCTGACTGTAGCCTTGATCTGCTGCTGGAATTGGCTGCCTCTTGTGTTTCCACTCCTTCCTGTGACACACCAAACACCTCCCATCCTGTGGTCCAACAAGGGTATTTTCCAAACCTCCAGGCCTGAGCTTTCCACCCTGCCATCTCCCTCTCTCCAATTGTTGGTCCAAACCTCGGCCTTGTGATCCAGGAGGTGGTACTGAATTCAGGAGAGGACCTGGACCAGGAGGAGCTTAAACTGAACCTGGAAGAAAACGAGTAACCAACCAATCACCATCCAGGCTGCCATGTGCTTTGATTAGATGGCAGGTTGGTGCCATTGGACAGCTGTTTCCAGCTTCTGCTGATAATCTGCGGGATAATGGACCCAATAACAGCACTGGATGAATTGACAGAAGGAAAACAGGTATATGTTGATTGTAATGTTGGTTGCTATAAGTAAGTTGTACCACACTGAAGGGACATCAGCCTTGGTCTTGTCTAGTTCAGTCTAGCTGTCTCTGCATTAAACTTGGAGGGTGCTGGCAAGCGTAAGACTCCTGCAGTGAAGTAGCTTTGCCTCCTTGACATCTATTCTACTCTGCTTCTCTTCCTGCATTTACTGCAATTGTAACTGATTGCAACACCCATTATAACCCTGCATCTAGTCTGAATATTTGGCTGTGAATACCTTAGCTAGTTCAATGATTGGGGTAAAATAATTTATCATGACCATCCTCCACTTTCATAATACCTATCAGAATTACACAGATTGAACTAAACTTCCTGATGCAGGGTTTCGACCCGAAACGTGGACAATTCCTTTCCTTCCACAGATGCTGCTCGACCTACTGAGTTCCTCCAGCAGATTGTTTGATGCTCCAGATTTCAGCATTTGCAGTCCTTTGTATTTCCATTGAACTGAATTTTGCTCTGATTTCCAGGTGAAAACTGCGATAGTGGCAAACGTTGACAATATCACACTTTATTTTACAAATTGATTTCAAAATATTAGTCAGTGTTATTACATGCTTCTTGAGAACACATGTTATCAGTGGCCAGGCTCTGCTGCAGAGAAGTGAGCAGCACAGAGGAGAGGAAATCAAAGGGCAAATCAGAGTATTCCATTCCCTGCCACCTTCTAACGATTAATTCAGCAGCAACACTCTGATGTGGTAGGCATTCATCTCAGTACAATTCACAATACTTGTCAGATTGTTAGGGCATAACAAGATAAAAAGGCTATTGTTTTTTTTTAATAAAAATTAAACTTAGGAAATACAAACTGGACAAGATCTGTTTCACCTTTCATTAAGATCATAGCTGATAAATACATAAATAAAGTTCTCCTCATCTCAGTTGGAAATGGCAGGTCCTTTATCCTGAGACCATGCCCACTGGTTCTAGACTCTCCAGCTGCAGCAAACAGCCTCTTAATACCTGCCTGTCTATCCAACTCAAAATCATGTATGCTTCAAAGCATCACTTCTCATTTTAAACTGCAGTCAGTCTGGACCAACCTTAATCTCTGTTGGTGGAGCAACTTCTCAACCCAGGAATCAATTGACTTCAAGACAAGTATATCCTTTATTAGGCCAATGTTGCACACAGTTCTCTAAGTGAGGTCTCAACAAAGCCAGTACTATCTCAATAGGCTACCTTACTCCAAACCCCAGCAGCAGAATCTAATACACTATGTTCCTTCCAAATTGCTTGCTGTGTCCATATGTTTACTTGTTGCATCTCATGAACCAATGCACAATGGTCCCTCTTGTAAGTTATTATTTACTAGATTTTCACTTTTTCAATGCATCCCAGCAAAGTCGATAAGCTCTCATTTTCCTTCATTGAACTCATTCAGCCACATTTTACCCGCCCACTTCACCTGTTTATACCTCTTTCCGTATTTTTGCTCCCTCTTCATACATAGCTTTGTATCATTAAGAAACATGGTACATTACACTTTATCTTCTCCATTGTCATCAGTATGAATTGGGAATAGCCCAGAGCCCAGGTCTAATGCCTATGGCACTCCATTAAGAATAGTCTGCCAACCTGAACATTATCTGTTGATTCTCACTCTCCATTTACTCTCTCATTATCTCTGTTAATAGGTAATCTCAAACCCGTGAGCCTTTTTTTTTTAACATGACAACCTTTTGTGTGGTACCTTATGAAATGCCTTTTGAAAATCCAGATGTACAACATCCACTGGCTCCCCTTATCAAAGATTTTCAAAATGCCCTTTTACCCCATTCTTAACAATGGATTCCAGCACTTCCCTGACCAAGGATGTCAGGCAAACGGGTCTATTCTTATTTTCCTCCACATTTCCTCCTTATTTACATAGTGGTGTTATATAGCTGCCCTCCAAGCTGCCACACCTGGTCTAGAACCCAAGGAATTTTGGGAGGATATCAGTAATGCATCTGTTTTTCCTGAACCCACCTGTTTTAGAACTCTAGGATACAGGCTATTAGGAATTTGTCCAGTTTTACTGTCTTTAATTTCTCCTGTTCTTTCTCTTCAGATACAGCAATTAATTTAAGATTCTCATTGCCATGTCACCCTCATTTCCCTCTGTATCCATTATATTTAGTGTCTCTTCTGTAGATAAAGCAAGATATAAAATAATTGTTTAATGCTTCAGACATTTCTTTATAATCCACAATGATTTCTTCTGCCGTTGTCTCCACTGGACCAACTATTTTTCCTCTGCTTAACCTTTACACTTATCTCTTACAATCACTTTTATATTTCTTGCTAGTTTACTCTCATAAGTCTATCAGCTCACTCATTACTCACTCACTATAGGTCATTCATTACTACTTCCTCAGCCCTTCCCAATCCTCTGATGGAGCAATCTCTCAGTGCCAATGAGAGAATCTAACCACAGCCCCTTGACAAGCAACAGCATTGCCAATGCTGAGTTCCCCATCATCAACACCCTAAGATTCATCATTGACCAGAAACTTAACTGGAGCAGGCACATAAAATATCAGAAAGCCAGGCTGAAGGCAGGCTATCCTGTAGTGAATGATGCACTTCATGACTCCCCGAAGACTTTCCATGATTGACAAACATCAAGTTGAGCGAATGATACAGTATCGACCACTTGACTGGATGAAAATCTCCAACCATGCTAAGGAAGTTCGGTGCCGTTCAGGACCAGTGCTGTGCACAGTTCAGGTCTCCTTATTTAAGACAAGATGTAGTAACATTGAAGGCACCCCAGAAGAGATTCACTAGGCTAATTCCTGGGTGAGAGGCTTGTCCTATCACAAGTGGCTAAAAATAAATATGTATTCTGGAAGAGTTTTCGAGGGGATCTTAGGGGGACATTCTTTACCCAGAGAGTGGTGAGTACCTAGAATACACTGCCTGAAAGAATGGCAGAAGCAGAGTCACTAACAGAATTTAAGAAGGGTCTGGATGAGCACTTGAATCACTTCGGCTGAGATGGCTACAGGCCAAGTGCTGGGCGATGGGATTAGTGTGGATAGGTGCCCACTGGTCAGCATTGGTGCAGTGGGCCGAATGGCCTGTTCCATGCTGTATATCTCTATGACTCTGTGGCAAAGCAGCCCACTTGATGGGCTCCCAGTCCTCCACTCTAAACATTAATTCCCTTTACCACTAGTGGGCTGTGACAGTGTGTGTCACCTAGCAACATGCCAAAGCTTGTTCTGTAGCAGCTCCCAAACTAGTGCCCTAGACCAGATAGAAGGATATGGGCAGCAAACACATGGGAGGAGAGCCACTATCTCCAAATTACACAACGCTTGGAAATGTTCTGCTGTTCCTTCATCCTTACCAATTCTAAAGCTGGGAACTCCCTCCCTAACAATGCTTTAGCAATGCCTTTACTCTATGGACTGTGGCAATTCACAAAGGTAGCTCACTGCCTTCCCAAGAGCAGCCTGGGATGGGTTATACATAGTGGCCCAATCAGCAAAGTCCACGTTCTGTAAACAAATCCATAAATTGCTGCCCTCATCTTCAAAAGAGTTAATATGCTGTCTTCTGAACAAACATATTCCCCACACATTTCTATACAAAAAACCAAGTACTTACTTTCCAATTTCATTTTCATTGATCTTTCATGAGGATGGTTGCAATGAAAAAGGATAATTTACTATTTTAACCATAGAACAATACAGCATACAGGCCCTTCGGCCCACCATTGCAATCAGAGAGATTTTGTATGAAGTCATGGAATACAGCAGCAGTAAGCAGCAACCACTTCATCACTAAATCTGCGTCAGAACCAATGATTTGTGTCTGTGTAGTGAGTAAAATATGCACGGAGCAGTGTTAGGAATAAAATGACTTACTGGCCCAGTTAAGTTTTGTGCTGCTGTGGACTTAATCTGATTGAAATCATGACTATGTTCAGTGCCAAAGCCAGACTAACATATTTGTCATTTTTTTGTGCCCAGTTAGTTAACACATTCCATCTGAGGTTCTTTGAGGGGTAAATTAGACAGTCCCATGACCATAAGAAGCATGAGACCCATTTGATCTATGCCATTTGCTTCCAGCTAAGGCAACACATCAACTTAATGCCACCTGCTAATTCTGTGCTGTTGAGTGGCTGGCCACCCCAGACAGGGGAGCCATATCATAAGTGGTTAGAGCCATGATTTAAAGCCAGTCTACACTTCAAGGGGAGGTGGATTGTGGCCACAACCGGTGCCAACAAGTGATTTCAGGACTCAGTCATTCCTGGGACAGATTAAAGAATGGTCAAATATAGAAGGGAATAAGCTCCAAGATGACCTTCCACCATGGAGGAGATGAAGAGGAAGTGAGATGCAATTTATCTTCGGTGTGCCAGATTGACCCTCTAGACATATTCTCAAATGGTAGTGGCAACAAATAGTTGTGGTGCTCAATGCCAGGAGTGAGGCCCTGAAGATCTGGATGCATTGTCACAATAAGTTCAATGACTTGCACCACCTTCAATAACTATGTACATCACTAGCCTCAGTGCTGGTCGTTTCAGCACACTCTGCCTCTATGTGTGTTTGTTGTTGTGCATGGCAGGAGCTTTGAGATTATTCACTTGCTCCTTGGCTAGAGATTGATGTGTCTCATACTTCCACTCAGTTATGTTGGCCTCAGCATTAGATAAGAATGAATATCAATAAATAATGTCAGAGACCAAGTGGGCTGTACTCTGTTACACTTCAATAATCTTCTACTATGTCTTGTCTTGCATCCTCTGGAGGTAAAATATTGTGGACATTGATGTATTTGACTGGGTTCTGCAGTTGTATTATAAGGTAATGGGGAGCTGGTGAAGCTATTGAAGGAAAAATCAATATATTAAATAGTAAGTCGATATTCTTGTGTACCCACTAAAATTGCAAAAGGATCTGTATTTCCACCTGCTCTGCCAAGTCAGACTGGAAGACGATGGTGGCCATTGCTATCTGCTCACTGGATACAGGTGTGACCTCCTCCAGCTGTCTATCATTGCCTGAGACCATGAGTTGTTTTCTCTCCAGAAGGAAGGCATGGTATTAAATAGCTGCTGCATTTTGTAGTTCCTTAATTCACATGTAGCATTCATGAAATGGAGATAGTAAAGGAATATTTCAGCGGGTGAGGTTTTAGTGTGTTAGTAAATGATTTTGCCTTTGGGATGAGGAAAATGGTGTCATATAATACTTTGAAGGGCCCCACATGAGTATCGTTCCTGGGAATACCTGTGACTCGATTATAAGCCTTTTTATTCACATAGAAATATGCTAACCTTTACTGATTCTGTGAGGTTATTAAACTTTTTCCGATGGTCTGAGTTCATCCTTGGGGTCTGGAGAGGTTCCAGTCAGAACCAGAGTCACTTCCTTCTATAAAGCTGGATTACAGGTGTTCCTAACAACATGTTCCTCCATTCTCTAATTTTGGGCAAAAAGCACTCTCACGTCAACCTCTGTAAACTTAAATTGTTGTTCTTTTCACTATTTAGCTCCTGTCACTCCAATCCCTTTGCAACCCCAACTCTTCAACCTAGCTTTGAAGGATACAACCCGCTCTTTCTGAGGCCATTGTGACATGAAGCATTCTGCCAGGGCTATTGAAAATATCTTTTTCTGGAATTCGTGGCAATAATAGCCTGTCCTGACTTTGGAAGGGTTACCAGTCCTCTACAGGGATGTAAGGGCACTAGTGCACACATGCACATGAGTGCACACACACATACACGTGCACACACACGTTTATATAAATAGTAATACATGTGATGCTATTTCTATATTAAAGCACTTACCTAGCTTATAAGTTTTAAAACATTCTATTGGTTGAATCCCATTGTCTCACAATTCCAATATTCCCATCAATTTGATTCATCACATCAGTAACAACAGAACAATCAGTCACAACCATTTGTAGTTGCACGCAATCTACTGGAGAGGAGGGGAACAATAAATTATTGTGTGTAAAGCCTGTACTCCTGAAACAAGGGTGGCAGATCAAAAGCTGCAACCCTGAACATCTTAAACTGCCCACAGCATCCTTTCTTCCACCCTCTCGCTCGTTAATGGTTGATCAGTTGGACATCATACAATAAGACATCCTGTCAAACTTCACACAGTGGATAGAGTATTCCAAATATAGGACAGAAGTTGTGTAACATGTGTCTGTATCATCCCAGCAGATGAAAGCATCTGTCCATTTTATGATACAGAGCTGGAGGAATAACAATGTTGGTTAACTTATAACTTCTAAATGCCACAATCTACAGAAGCAATATTTTCTCCGTTCTTCTGCTGAAGGCCAACTGACAGGCAATGAGTTTGCTGCTGTGCACTGAGCCATGGAAATGCACTGTCCTTTCTGGATTTATTAGCAATGCATCCAAGGTTATGTCTGCTGTAATAAATAAGAAATTGTAAACATCAGCCAGAGAATGACAAATGATAAATCATATAAAATTTATGACACAAAAGGAGACTATTTGTCCTATCATGGATAAAGTATTGCATTTTTGTAGATCTTAAAAATGGATATTTTTTTTCTATTGTTTGGATGTATGAAGAGTAACATTGTTAGTAAAGTAACTGATAATGTTCCTACAGAAAGTTATAGGGTATACATTAATGTTTCACGGTTATCACAGTCTTCTATTTCCATTTATACTCTCTTGTCCTCAACTCCAGAGATCTTATAAACATAATTAGTTCAAGATTGGCCAATGAATACATAACACTTGAGGAAAAAACATTGGTCTTTTTCAGCTTGTCAAGTGTTTGTAATGAGGTGCTGCATTCATTACTGGATCCACAACTATTTACGTTCTATATTAATGACCTAAGAGGAAACACCAAACACAATGCCTTTAAATTTGCTAATGATGTGGAACTAGAATGTGAATTGGGAGGAGAGAATAAAGAGTCTATAATGGCACAGGTTAGGGGAATGGGGAAGAAAGTGGCAGTTGCTGTATAATATGGGAAAATATGAGGTTAATATGCAGGCACAACAAAAAAATCAGGTAAGTCAATTGTACATTGACATTTATTGAAAGCGGGGTGGGGATTTAAGGGAAAGAAAGTCCTGCAGCAGATGTACAGCGCTATGGTGACACCACACATGGAACAAGGTGGGAAACTTTGGTCTTTGTATGGACTAAAAGGTAAATCACTCTCAAAGAGATTGCTGTGTGCATTCACTAGAATGATTTTTGAGTTGGAATTATTGCCTTGTGAAGAGACATTGAGTAGCAAGGGCCTATGTTCGCTGATGTTCAGAAGAATAACAGTT
>JARFYF010000060.1:14592057-14604608 GCA_030265395.1 Rhina ancylostomus | reverse complement strand
GACTATTCCTGATCAGCCTCCACCTTTCCAAATGTACATACATCCTACCACTCAGTATTTTCTCTAATAATTTTCCTACCACTGAATGCAAGTCCCAGCTGCTTGTAGTTACTGAGTGCTGCAGCGCATCTCAGGAGATGCCCATGGCTTTCCTCTCCTGGCATATTCCACAGTAGATTGTACAGTTACCCCAGGACCTCATGAGAAATTTGCATCCTCTGATCTTTTCTCGTTTCCTGTCTGTCCTTGGTGTCACCTGTAACTGGAGCCAACCCCTCACTGGAGGATGGTCCTCAGCCATGCCATTCAACAGCCTTTCTTCTTTGCCTAGTTTCTCTCACTTTTCCTAAACAATAATTCTTTCTGATTCTGGGGATTTCCTTAATGATACAGCAGATATCAAAAGAACTATTTCTTGATGAAAGGTGATCATGCGTTGGCTGACATCCATATAATGTATGGTGCTGCAGATACTTTGCTGAATGTCCAGTCAAATACAGTTGGATTTGCATCTCAAACTGTAGGAACAAATAGTATGTGGAACTAGGGGTTAGAATGATGCACAGCAAGCCCAGGGAACCAATCCATTGTACGAGAGAACGGAAGGATTCTTTTTGATTTCCAGCTCTGATCACAACCTTGCCACTGTTGCAGCAATGCCTTTGGAGAGTTTATCGTCCTTGGTTGGCTCTGCATTTGACACTAACCAGCTCAGAATGGCATGGCCTTGATCGGTTGCCTGTGCTTTTGCCCAGTGGTGACACATGACAAAGGGAAGTAAAGTAACATGGGTAAACTGGGGCAAGGTTTGAACATTTTTTGTAGAAGATTGATGGTTCATTTTCTGTGATGTACTGTGTAATAATTCCTTTTGAGATCAGTGACTGTCAGAAACTATTACAGCAACTCTGCCAGTTTTCCCAAATGTGTTAACTATGGTAAAGGTTCTGACTTCCTCACCTATCGTGAACTTGTGTATTAATTCTTGAACTTGTGAGCATCCCAATATCTGAAATGAATAAGGCCACAATTTCAAATATTGTTTTGGTTGACTTAAAAATGTCATCCAATGTAACGTTAAATGGCAACATCAATGATCTTGGGCAGTGGATCAAAAAATCCAGTGTTTCTGATTTCTCAGCATTCCTAATAGATGAAGATAATGGTGTGGTAAAGGTAATTCTAAATATTAAATGTCCAGCCTCACACAGGATATTTGGCTGAGGCACAGGAAGCCACTGGAATTGCACTCAGTGCTGTTACACAGGGAAAGGAGGGAAGGAAAAACTCAGAACATCTGTGTGTGAAACATTTGGTATGTTGACAAATGTGCAGAGGGGAAGGAAAGGTTCAGACAGCTCAATCCAAGGCATATGCTTCAAGTGGGGCCGTTTTTCTAAGGTTGCCATGGGTGCATTTATAAACTGGACCACTTCGGTTGTCAAGAACACATATATATTGTAACTCAGCTGCTGTTAGCAGGAGTACATGCTTACTTTGTTGAACACCTAAGATACCTGCTTAGATGAAAATAAAGAGAATCCAGGAACTGGAATTCATGTCCTGAATTTCATGACTCCTGGACATTCCAACATCTTTCACAGACAATGAAGTAGTTGGTAGATAACTGTCTTTTAAAAGACTTGGACAGGTGCATGGATAGGAAAGGTTTTGGGCCAAATGCTGGTGAATGGGACTACCTTGGATGGGCATCTTGGTCAGCATGGACCAATTGGACCAAAGGGCCTGTTTCCATGCTGTATGACTCCATGACTGGTATTTTGAATTGCAGTTATTACTGTAATGTGGAACAATGTTGCTGTCAATAATTACAATGGTACTTATCCCAAAGACAACAATGAGATAAGTGACAATGACACTCTAATTTCAGTAATCTTGCTTAAGGTTATCCAGGAAATAGGGGGGAAATGTAACATTTTTTGATTAATTTTATGGGTTAAGGTCTCATCCAAAAGTCAACACCTCTGATTGTGCAAGATTCCTTCAGTAGTCAACTAACATGTCCAAAAGATAATGTGCCAAGTCTCCAGAGTTGGGATAAAATCCACAGGTTTCTAATATGCTGAGCTAAGGCTGACAGATAAACCTATAATCTTGTAGTATATAATAAAAGATAATGTACTTTCATAATACTGAAATGATGATAATGAAATTGAAGATCTCTTATGGGCATTAATTGTTTAGATACATTTAACAATAATACTTCCTCATAGATGAAGTTAGATGATGAGAAAAGAAGAATTAAGTTCATTGGTTCATGCCACCTTGCTAAATTTGTCAAGGTAACAGCAACAGAATATGAACTTGAGCTGTGAGTGCAATCATACAATCATTATGTTTCATTTAATGAATGCTGACATTTTTGAAGAAAATTGCTTCATTCAGGTGAGACTTAGAATGGGTCTAATCCTGGGAATCTTTAAAGAAGTTAATACTCAATTTATACTTTGAAGGATGTACTGATATTAAGCCAAACTTCTGTGTAATACGGTGAATTTTATCCACTGTGAGAATTGCTTTTATAGGATGTTCAAATCTACCACAGCAGATGTGGCCATAAGTTGATGTCAAATTGCTGACTGTTTAAATAAATGAAACAGTATTTATTTCATACACTCAATTAACAATTCCTCCATACAGAGTAGAATCATGGAATAACAGAATTATTATAGCACAGAAGGAAGCTTTTCAGTCTATTAAGTCCATGCTGGCTCTCAGCAATCCAATCAGTCCCAATGCCCTGCCCTTTCCCCAGAGCTCAGCAAACTATATTCCCTCAATTGCCCATCCAATTCAGTATATGGGATGAGCTGCCAGAGGAAATGGTTGAGGCAGGTACCTGAATAACATTGAAAAGGTACTTGGACAGGTGCATGGATAGGAAAGGTTTAGAGGAATATCGGCCAAATACGGACAAATGGGACTAGCTTAGATAGGAAACTTAGTCGGCATGGACCAGTTGTATTGCTCTATGACTCTTAATTCCTTTTGAAAGCCTGGATTGACTCTTGTTCTACCATCCTTACAGATTGTGAGTCCACTGTGCATAAAAATACCTTTGTCCCTCATCCTTGCACCAATTGATAATGAGAATAACTACCCTTGATTTACCCAATCTAAGCTATTATGATCTTTTACACCTCTATCCAATCCCATGTCAACTTTCTTTTCTCCAAGGAGACCAGCTGGAGGTTCTCCACTCTAACCTTGGAGCTGAAATTGCTCAGGCCAGGGAACAGTCCTGTAAAAATAAATGAAATACAGATGGGGGTGTGGGGGGGGGGCAGGGAGGATGGAGGTGGTTTGGGGCTATAGAAATAGAAGTATAAGAAGAAAGGAAATCTATTTAAATAGCATTTGATTGCAATCTCAGGATGACAACTAAAGGATTACTTTCGTCGGAATTTATCATGGCCAATTTACAGATTGCTGGGTCCCATAATAGAAAATTAAAACAATTGAATGAATAATTTGACAATATCTTTTCACAAACATTCGGAAAGGATGAGATGGGAAAAGACTGGCTGGATCATTGGTCCTGTGCATTTAGCTGAGATGCCTCACTACCAAGAGGCTCTTTACCCTTAGATTATGTCTTGTCATTTTTGGGTGTTGAATGTTTACATTCTAGCTAATATTTAGACTGCTCTGGAGTCTGAATCTATTTAATTTCAGGTTGACATTCACTGTTCTCTAGTTTATAATCTATCCTGTTATCTTAGTTATTTTTTAAAGACAATGCAATTTTTTAAAATATATTTTTTCCATTGTTTAACAGGCATTTCCTTGAGTGAATCATGACAATGACAAAATTTAACAGTATATTTCCTAACATAGAAACATAGAAAAATTACAGCACAATTCAGGCCCTTCGGCCCACAAAGCTGTGCCGAAAATGTCCCTACCTTAACATGACTGGGCTCATCCAATTTCTATGTCAGATGTGTATTAAAGTGTCTTCATTCCCCTTGAAAAGTCCTCTCAGAGGAATGCCCAGGAAGTTAGTTCACTTTGTTCCAGGAATGTCTGTTGTCAGGACCTCCAGGAAAAGCTGGGTTTTAGTGACATGTTCCAGGCTGGGGCCTCTCAAAGATAAATCTAAATAACTACCTTCTATCTTTCAGTCCCCATACCATCCTCATTCCCACCCATTGATCTCACCTGCCCTCTCTCTGATTATCCTGTCTGCGACACACCCTAATCTCTGATCGACCAACTCCCCCATCGCCCAGCCTTTTATCCCCCCATTGCCCCAGTCACCTCAGGCCCAAACTCTGCAAACTCACTAACGCAATCTCTGCCACCAAGTCCAGTTCTCAGACACCTCGACACCCTCCAAACTCACCAACTGACACCATGAGTTCTAGCAGCCCTCTACCGTCCAACAAGGTGTGATCTCTGTCCAGGTAAACACCACCCCAACCTCCCATCCCAGCCCCAATGAGGCTCTGATCACCAGTTGTCTTTCATATCCTACCCCCTCCCTCAACGTCCTCTATAGGCTCACAACTAAAACTGACACACACCGCAGTTTCTACATTGATGGCACTCAAACTCTACTACAAAATGCTCAACAGGTTGTTTTATTTCTGGGCATGAAATTCCCCAGAAATAAAACAACCTGTTGAGCATTTTGCCATATTAAGCTACCAACTCATCCATTTGATGCTCTGGTTGCACTAACCATCACACATTCCACATGACACAACATTTCCTTATTCCATAAAATAATTAATGATGAAGTTGTGAAGGTTGCAATATATATGGAAGTGCAAAATCACAACCAGTTTTGCGTGGATAGCATTCTATCAAAAGTTTTGTTCAGCCAAGTTTGGTTACACAGATGAACTTCCCTGGAAAATTTATGTAAACCCATTTCTTTTCATAACAACATGGTCTTAGCCACACCTTTTCATTGTAATGTTGGTTTCTATGGCATAAAATTGTTCAGGACTCTTTTTTTAATCTTAACTATGTAAATGTGATTAATACGTTAACATATTGATACATGGAGGTGAATATGGGCGAAGGAATGGATGGTTTAAAATAAATCAAAATAAATATTTCAGATGTGGCATTAGTTAACGTGTTTTTATACACTTGGAATCTCCTGGAGGACGCGAGCTGCCATGATAAATGGTGACATGCTTTACATGTGTGTGCTTAATAACATATTCAACATTAGTCCCAAAATTATTGCCAAAAGCATTGTGGTGTTCAATGAGCCACTGGCAGGTACAACACCCGGTAATGCCAGTTAACCCTTTAATCAATTGTGTTTGCAGCTGTTGAGAAATCTGCATGATTTCTACCTTACAATGGAGTGGAGGCAAGTCATCTTGCTGCCTAGGGCATAGCCGAACAACAGCAACAACTACCAAAAATCTATCCAGTTGAATGGTTTAAAACTACAAGCTAATATTCCATAATATTGTCTTGGTTATGGCAAATTTCAATGTCATTGAATATTTCAAAACATTATTAGCTGTGTAATGGCTAAGACAGACGTGAAGTTAAAATAGCAGAATTGCAACAACACTAACCAGAAATTCATCCCTATTCGGAAGACTAAAGATTCGGATTTAGATTAGTTTATTGTCTTATACACCAGGGTGCAATGAAATTCCTTGCTCATGTGAAGCTGACAGAGTCACCAGTGTATGGAGTAATAATAAATACAACAATAAATACAGTGACGAGTGCAAAAACAACAGAATGGTGCACAGTCTAGTAGTGCAAAGTCTGGTAGTGCAAACTGACGTAGTGCAAAAAGAAATGCTGAAGTGATAATAACAGAAGAGGTAGAATTAAGGGTTCAAGAACGTGGCAGCCTCGCTAGGAAGGGGATCTGAAAGAGATAATTGGTTCAGAAGTCTGATAGCATTGGGGAAGTAGCTGTTCTTGAGTCTGGTAGCTCTGTACTTGTGTCTGTGCATTTGACTAAAGAATTTGAGATCACAGATCTCAGCAGGTCAGGCAGTAGCTGTGAAGAGAAAAACAGACTTAACACTTCTGGTCAGTGACCTTACGTCAGAACCTGGTTCTGCATCTTGTACTGTGGTGTAAATATTTCAATAGCTTGAGGGTGATTTCAGGTATGCCTCTTGTCTGAATCTCTGGAATATTCTGGAAAATGATTGGTGAAGGATACCATGAAGCAGCATTGGGGCATTTAACAGATTTGGTTCCCACAGCGTGTTTAATGTAAATTTGTAATGAATGGGACTGGAAATAGAATAATTATTAGATTATGATTGGCACCCAGAAAGGTCATCAGTGACATGCCTGTTGGATAGACTTTTCTATTTCTGTATGCTGCATTCTTCTTTAACTATTTATATGAATATAAATCCATCCAAACATGCTTTTATTATTAAAATTGCATGAACTTGCACTTCCATTTCTGTGCTGGTCAGGTTGGCCAGAGAGTGCCCTCTGATATTACTATCTTGCAATATATCACCAAGAAAATGGCATCATTCACATTTTCCCAGTTCATTTCAGTGAAACTGAAGATGAAGTCTGGAAATATGATGTGTGAAATGAAAATTCCAGGGGAGAAATCAATCAAATTCACTCATGTGCATTGATTATTCAGAGCTTAAAGCCTGCTGCAATTTTGGGCTACTGAGTAGTTTTTTTGCTGAGGTGAGTAGTCGTTGCTGGAACCAGATTGAGCTTTAGTAATCAGGTATTTTGACATGTATGACACACCATAGATATTCAATGTCTCAGAACACTAGAGGTTCTCCCTGAAATAGACCGTCAGGCTTTCAAAAAATATGAAGTCTGAAAGTCTTAAGACTAACACAGATGCATTGCTCTAATATCTATTTGGCAGAAAGCCTCTGAGAAATATTCAGCGCACATCTTATAAAAAATCCATTTACGTTCACTTCCCATTCCTCTTCCCTATTCACTTCCACATAAATGTTTCCTCCTTGTCTCCATCCTATCCTGGAATCTTCATTTTTCACACTAACATTGTTCCCGACTGTTTTATAGGAGATGCTCCCAGAATGAGTAGGATACTTGTCATTTCATTTTCATTGCTGCAATTGTGTCCTTGAGTAACTAGAATATTATCTTCATTGAACTCCTCAGAGGCATGGTCCAAATTTCATCTGAATGCAGTTGTTGCATCTGAATTAGCGTGGTATCGCATCACTTCATGTGCTTTTCTGTCTCGTGGTCCATTTGAGAACAGAGCCAGATTCTACTCAACACCACTTAGCAGCTGACCAAGGAGTGTACATGATAGGCATACCATTTCTTTTAGTTTGATTTTACTTCCCTCTATCATCAAGCATGGACTGAGAAATCCCTATGTTTTGGGTTTAACTGGCAACTTGCCATTGCCAATTCTGCAGCACTTGTAGTATCTGTTTCTTATTACTACATTATAATCAATGCAGTACTGAGGAGATCTTACATTGTTATAGATTCCATTTTCTGATAAGCTAATAACTTGAAGCCTCATCTTACTTTAAGGTAAATATTAGATAAATCCATGGAACTATTTGAAGAAGAGCACCTTCCTCATGACTTGGTCAACTCAAAATGGTATAAGCTGGCCACATATTTCATTTTAAGTTTTTGCATTTTGCTGTTCACAGATTGCCTGCTCTGTTTGCTTTCAAAACAACCATACCCACATTTAAAGAATCCTCATTTGGTTGTGAATTGCTTTGGGGTGCTGCCATTTAAATCCTGGCTTTCTCGTGCTGCAAGGATACCTCCTGAAGTCAGAGTGGAGACTGTTCATTTTATTTGGTGGTTTGACATCAGTAATGTGACAAATGAATGATGCTCTTCTTAATTGATGAACTGGCCTGATTTGAATGCGTAATTTGGAAGTCTTCCTGCAGTGCTTATTTGAAAGGTTTATTTGTAAAATTAAGTGTTTGTCTTGATCTTGCTATGCAACTTAGAAACTATCACTTTCAATTTGCAGTGCCCACTTTATGTACTTGTGAATGTTAACTGTAATAATGTGAATCTGCTTTGAATTAATTTTGTTCGTGTAACTCAAATCCAGCAGCAATCCCAGCTAATTATCTTGCCTGAGAACATTTGAAGAACATTTGGTACCTAAAATAAGATTTTTTTTAAAACTCTAATAAAGCTGGAACAAACCATATGGAGCATCACAGGTCACTGTGATTCAGCAAACTGATGATGAATAAATTAGCATGCTCAAATGGCAACTCAAAGTTAGGCAAACTGATGACTCAGATTTAGCCTTCAAAACAAACCAGTAGCAAAAGGGAGGTTCACCAAGGGGGGCTGTAGGATATATAGAATTCCATGATATCTTTGTGGATCTATTAGTATATTGAACCACAATGAGGAAAGATTTCCAGGCTTTTAAGAGTACCAAAATTCCTGGTCACTGGGTGTAGCACCTCTTGGTTTTAATGTCTGCCGCTGAACAAACCTCTCTGGAACTGGCTCTGTCTAGCAATTATCCTCTGTGTGATTGTATTTCCCAACCATAATGGCAGAAAGCTTCAAGTCATAAAATTTTCTGTTGTGAAAGAATTGCATGAAATTTCAAATGATTTGTAAATGAAAATAACAATTATCTTAGCAGGCCTTCTGCAAAGGGACAATACTTAAATCTGCTGAGAGATTGCTTTTGGTTCCAGGGAATGGAGCCAGGTTCCTTGCAGTGCTGCCAACTGCCTACACTTATAGGCTAATTGAGATCATACATGGAAAGTTGATGCCAAGCTATCCATTGGAGATCAGTCAACATATCTGGATTAAATATCAAAAGCAATCTAAACCCAAAAGCAATCTAAAGTTCTGGAAGTTTTGAGTTGTACTCTGCCTGCCTGAGAGATTGACATATGTGCAGTTGAACTTGTCAGTTTTTCATTAGATGGTTTAGGGTATATTTGTTGCCTGGAATAGGGCTTGTTGTTCTCCATAGAGCTTCTTAGTTTTAGTAGGTGTAGATTTTTGAATTTGGGATGAACCTTCTGAGTGGCTGGAAACTGAATAATAAGACACCTATCTTGGGACTCCAAACAGAGGCTTATTCAAAGCTAGCAAAATAATGAACATGACCTGGTCCTTGTTTTTGTTTACTTTTAACAGTAAGAAATTGTACAATCATATTGAAAACAGTTGCTTGAAACTTTTCTATCTTATTTGGAGGTGAGGGAAGTTAAATGTGGAATTTGTCCATAATTTAAAAAAAAATTAGACTGTTTGATTTTGCTGTCCTATTTAAGGGGACAGTGTTTAATTCATAATTCACAAGTGACAAAAGAAATGCATTGTTCATAAATCCAACTATTTTAAATGGTTTACTGTAGAATGCATACAGATAAAATTAAATTCTAACATATTCTTAACTGGTTAGCCAATGCTTTTGTGCCTCAATCAGAAATTCTATAACATCCAGTTTAAAATAGCAAACTAGCTAATCTCTCTATCTCAGCACTTTTACTCATTGATTTAAGAAAAACAATGCAACCTAGTAGATAAACAATGAATAGGAATAGTTTTAACACAAAAATGCTTAGATTTCTAAATGTGGTTTCTCGGGGAAAGTCAGCAGACCATTGTATTTATTTAATGTAATGTTATTAAAAGCACATTTTAGAAGATTATGTTTTGCTGGTATCAACTGTGTTTAAGGTTTTGGATTTCAATGAGGAGCTATGCAGTATATAGTAAATGAGCATGGAACTTGAGGAATGAATGAGAAATAGTTCAACATGTTTAACTTTTGAGAATGGGGGTTTAGTATATAAGGGCACTAGGTGAGAAGGATTTGATGTGAGAGATTGCTACACATTGGGAATGAATGAGAAGGGTTTGATGTGGCTAATTGTACTATACAAATAGTTATCAGGAAGGGGCTGGTGTGTTTGACTGGCTACTGGGAGTAAGTAGTAAGACTTTAGTGTGCTTGCATGCTGTGTGCTGGGAGTAAGTGGTGAGGATACCTAGTTACTATTGTAAATATGAAAGAGAGGGCTTTTCAGGACTGGAACTAAAGGAGATTGTATGTTTTGATAGAAATGTGCACTTTGGCCCTTGTTATCCATTTAAAATTAAGATGCTAAGAACACCAACATTTTCTCCTGTTCTTATCTGATGAAAGCAGAATTCTCAGTTGTGTGTTTATCTGGTGACAACTGCATTGAAATCATGATTCAAATCTGTACTTCAAGAAAGTACAATGTGGGTCAGGAAAGATCCTTGTGAAATAATTCTTAATGTTAACAGATTGCATGGTGAAATTTACAGAGTAAGATTGGATACCTGTTACCTAGAAGTTGGGCTGTTAAAGAATAAAAAGTAATGTGACTTGGTTGTCCTGGTTTATTCAAAGTATTTTTTTACTCTTTGGTGATAAGGGCTAGTTGTTAAATGGGTATAAATGATGGTTCCAAGGAGGTGCTGGCTATCAATCCTCATTTATTAAAATTGATATACTCTAGTGCAATGTCTTGAACTTGGTTTATTAAGATAAAGTGACAGTTTGTTTCATATAAATTGGTGTTACATTTTCTTAGGAATAAGGCTATAGTTTTAAACCAAGATTGTGGTTTGGCAGCAAGCAAGCTATCACAATGGACCTACTACTGGGATGAAAGTGGGTGATGTCTGGTAAAATTATCTTCCATGGGGAAAGCAAATTGCATGATCAATTAACTATTTTAAGAAGGGCATCCTTTCCCATCACTGGTGCGTGGGAGCTGCTTTGCACATTTTGAGAATGCTGATGAAGCTTTTGCTAATTAGTTTAGGAATCTTCAGATGGAATGTTGCAGTCTTATTCTGGCATCCTTTATCAATAAGTGCACACATGGGATGATGCTTCCACTGAGAGCCTTCACACTTTCTGTTTGCTCTGGCCTAACTCTTGGTAGTTCTTTTATACTTGCAATTACATTGCACTGTATTATGTGTGCCAACAATTCTCAGTGAATGCAGAAACAAATTCAAACAAAATAAAGGATATGGTTAGAATAGCATCTACGCACAACAGGGCTGAACCTAGTGGCAATTTGTTGTTGTTTCATTGGCCTAGTGTACAAAGAATGGAGGGACAATGCAGGATATGAATAAAGAAAAGCTTTATCCACAGAGAAAGGTTTCATAGGGTTTTTTTCATTCAGTGTGGAGTAATAAGTTAATGATATTTTCACTTCTTCCTCCTGTGAATTAAAAAAAATGGGAGGTTTCCTTTTGAGGTCTAGGTATTGTCTGAGCTGACTGTTATACACATTGTGATTTTAAAATTGTACTATTGCCGAGAGTCTGAGAAAGACATTGCCAAACACAGAATTTTAATTTCAAGTAGTCAGTTAGAGAAATGGTACTTGAAAATTCACCATTTGATTAAATTGTTCAATTACCTGAATTGTTGCATTCGCCTATAAAGCTGAACCAAAAATCTCAGTGAAGTGCAGACAAGGCTTGATAATACTGGAACTTGCTGTTCACTATCATTGCTCTGTAACTGACACTTGCTTCTATTGCCTGCATGTGTGCAAATAGCTGCAGATCTGGAAGTTGCTGCCGGATCTATTGTGCTTTGCCACAGGGTGTGCTATAGTTGCCTTTAGCTGCATCCTTGTACGACTGGAATTATTAGCTTGTCTCATCTGTGTTACTATACGAGTGCCAGGATAAGGGTAGCTGCTGGTGGCAGTATGGTTCAAAGAGAACATCCCAGCTCTTGTACCACTGCTATCTTTGTGCACTGCTCTCCATTGGAGAGCAAGATTGGTGATTCTCTTTCTTGACTGTACATTCCTTCTGTGAAATGTCACACTGATTTCTGTGTGGTTTTGATTATGTTAATCAACATAAGATTTCAAAGATTTCAAGTACATGATGCATGCCCGACTTTGCATCATTTTTTCATCAGGCTGTGGTGATTGGTTGCTACGGTTCTGTCTTGGTGTATACCTGAGAAACTGCTTCTGATGACTGGTATTGATTATCGTTATACCTTAGCAAGGAGCTGCACAGCTTCACCAGATAACTTTGCTAAAGCTACCTTTTGATGTCTTTCAAGACTCCATTATCAATCCCAGGTCTATGTGTTAACTTAAAGGGCTGTACCAGGATCAGCTGATCATTTGGTCAAAATGTACACCCATGTGTCCAGTGAAGGTCCCTGCCTATTGTTGCTCTGGAAACTTGAGGATTTATGTCAATGAAGAAATAAAATCCATTGTCCATTTAAAAAAAGTCTAAAAATGTTGATTTGATTTTGATTTTGTGTGTACATTCTCTGAATGGGATTGTGGGAAATTCCTGATAAATTTTGCCATGAGGTAATGATGAGTTTTTTAAAAAAATAATGAATTTGTGAGACATTAAGAGTGGCACAGCTAGTAGAGCTGCTGTCTCACAGCGACAAAGATCAAGATTTAATTTTGACCTTGTGCAGTCTGTGTGATGTCTTCACATTTTACTTTGACCACATAGGTTTCGTCCAGGTACTCTGGTTTTCTCCCACAGCCCAAAGACATGCAGCTTGGTAAGTCACTGTAAGTTGT
>JARFYF010000060.1:14544751-14555169 GCA_030265395.1 Rhina ancylostomus | reverse complement strand
GTACTAATTTAATGTAACTGCACTGCGTAATGAATTGATCTGTATGATTGGTATGCAAGACAAGTTTTTCACTGTACTTCTGTACAAGTGACAATAATAAACTAATATCAATATTTAAGAAGTAGTTAGATTTCTGACACAAAGAGCATCAAAGACAGTGGGGAGAGTGCAGAAATATGATATTGAGATAGGAGTACAGTCATAATTGTTTTGGATGTTGGTGCAGGCTTGAAAGGCTGAATAGCCTACATTGCCTCTTGTTTTTCTATATTTTGTGTTTCTAAACCAAGGAGTTTGAATAATGAGAATATATCTATCTGACCATATGTTGTAAGACTACTCCAACGTCTTAATTTCCTACATCTACCAGACCTACTTTCAATGGCAGTGTTAACAGTGAGTTCATACTTTGTAAAGTGTCTGTTGGTTTGCAGATAGAAACTGTGCGAGTTAGGTATTTTGTTGCTTCTGCCAGCTAGTACACGTGTGAAGTTGGAGAAGCTGGATGTCTTAGACATGTGATGTTTGCTGCCTTGCAACAGCTGTGACACATAAGATAGAAGGCAACACCCCTTTCTTTTGAGGATGTAAGTGCAAACAGAAAGGAATTGCATTGAAGCTCTCTCTGCTGACCTGTGAACAGCTGTGACAAGTTGAGAACGAAAGGACTGACCGTGTGGAAGTAAATGAAAATGCAATGCAGAAAGTGTGAGGGCTTGCTTCTATTGATTTGGCTCTTTTTAGGGGATTGATCGTGCCTTGACAAATGGAACTTTTTTGTCGGTAAAGACTATTACATGATGAGGGAAGCAAGTTTGAAGAACAGACTGGTGGAACTCTTTCAACATGAATAGTATGGAGCAAGAGTCACATTGCATTTACTCCAGTGTTTTGATAATGACAGCCTGCTAATATTACTTGATTTAAATCAAGTTCCTGTTTTATCACACTTAGTGGATTGAGAACCAAGAATACATATTTCACCCTTTCTGTCATGGATTGAGAACCAAGAATACATATTTCCTCTTCAATAAAACACACTACATGAACTGTACAGATTTAATGTATGTTTTGCTGTGCTTCTCCTCCAAGTACTTCTGAAACAGCATCTATATTTGCAGGTTGGACGTAAATTTCCTCTCTAGGCTGAACTGGATGGCTGGTGGGTTCAGCGATTCAAGGAATGAGGGGATACCACCAATGTCTTTTTGGGCCTGGCTACTTGAATAGACTTTGCAAACCTGGTGCATCCATCTCCATCTTTGAGATCTCCAGCCAGTGGCCCTGATCACCATGGTGAGGAGAGGAAAAAAAAGTAAAGCCTTATGGATCTCTTTTCATTTCCATTCTCTCAGGACATGGACAAACATTTTCACCTGAAATGTTTCAACATTGTGAGACTGCCTGCAGCAGAAAGACTTCAGCGGTTCAAGAAAGTGGCTTGCCATCACCTTCTCAAGGGTAGTTAGGGACAGGAAACAAATGCTGGAAACAATGACACGTGCACCCAGAAAAATGATTATCTAAAATAAACTATTCACAAGGCAGAATGGGTGTTGAAGATTATGCTTCACCCTCATCCAATCAACATATCTTCTAGTAAATGAAAATCTAAACAAAGCAGCAGTAGCTGAAAATCTGAAATAAAAGCAGAAAGTACTCAGCAGGCAGGCAGCATCTGTGGAAAGAGAAACCGCTGACGCTTCATCAAAACGTATCCTTCAATTGCTTTCATCCTCATATTCATCAATTCCTCTTAAATCTGTATTTGCTTTCTGTCTTAGAATGTGAAATTTTAGGAAGTATCTAACTACTTCGTAAATGTTTCTGCTGAATATCCAGGTGACTGTCTTATATTTATGAAGCCAAGCTTTGTTCTTCCAGGTGGAAATGTCCTGTTGTGTTCTACCTTATCAAACCCTTTCAAAATATTATAGATCCCTGCCAAGTCATCTCTCAGTCTCCCCTTTTGTAGTGTAAAGAGCACAGCTTGTTCAGTGATTCCTGCAAAGGTGTATTACTCAGTGGAATAATTCAAGTAAATCATCTTCTTTTGTACCTCCTGTGTCCTCTTTTTGTAATGTGGAGACCAGAATTAAGCATATAAATTCAAGTGTAACTAAGGTTCTGTAAACTTAATATAAGTTCTCTGCTTTTCATTTCTGCCCCTCTGGAACTTTTAATTGCTTTATTTGTATTTTTGCAGCTTTATTAATCTGCTTGACTACTATTAGTGATCTGTGTATTTGTACCCCTTCCCTCATCGCTTTGTTCTTCTACCTTACTTATCTTCCAAGCATGTGGCCTCCTTATTCCCCCTGTTAATTGTATTACCTTACACTTATCTATATTGAAAAGTTCATTTGCTAATTGCGTGCCCAAAATAACATCTCAATTTTTATGTTTCCTGCACTTAATGTTAAGAGGCATGATTGGGAGACTTTAATACACACTGCATTGGAGTGATTTGCATCAACTAAATTGACCTGCAATTCATTTGATGTCTGGCTGAAACCTGTGGCACTCTGCTGATAACAAAAGCTTTTGGCTTCCCTCTGAAGCAAGTTGTCAGCCAGTAGTGTAGGCAACTGGAGTGCACTGATGATATTCCATTTAGCCAGGAAATTACTTTAAGAGAATGGGACATGTTGTGTACAATAGTCCTGATCCCCAGGTATGGTTCCAATCGATGTGCGCATTGCAAGGATATTTCGGAGTTTGGATATTTGGCTAAGCTTTTGTCAATTTGCCACTTGTATGCTTCTCATCATCTTTATCATGCCACAATGTTCCAGATGTATGACCTTGCACACTTCAGGCAGCACATGGACACCACTAGTAGAGCTGCTGCCTCACACCTCTGGCGATCTAGGTTCAATCCTGGCCTCTGGTGCTGTATTATGGAATTTGCACATACTCCCTATGATCACATGTGTTTCCTCCCAGTGCTCCCATTTCTTCCCCACATCCCAAAGGTATGCGTATTGGTAGGTTAATTGGCTGCAGTAAATTGCCCCAATTCTGTAGCTGAGTGGTTGAATCTGTAGGAGTTGATGGAAGTGTGGGGAGAATAAAATGGGATTAGAGTAGTGTAAAAGGATGATCAGTGCAGACGTGGTTGGCTGAAGGGCCTGTTTCCATGCTGCATGGCTCTGTAAAGAAACTTGAGGGATTTCATAACTAGCTGTTGCTTTGTATTTGTCCAACCTGGCATGATTTCAATGCTCTATTGCCATTTGTCAGCAGCAAAATGAGAGCTGACATTTTGGGACTTAATTAGACTTTACATCTGGCTGGCCAGATGGATGCTGGAAGGCAACAGGGCCTGTCATTAATGTAGAAGGCAACAGTATGACCATCAATGGAGGTGGATGGGGAACAGAAGACTTGATAAAAGAATGAAGTGCAGGATAGATGTGGTGAAGGAAAGCCAGTGGTCAGGCCATTCAAGAAAGGCCTTGAATTTGGTGATCAAAGGTAATGTATGCTAAGTCAAACCATATTTCTGAAAATTCATGGTAAGCTTGCAAAATTGAACCAACTTAAGGTGAAAGTGTCAGATTCTTCCAAATCATAGCATCAGGCATTGTGCAGAGTAAGAGAAAAGGTTTGGAAATACTAGATGAAACTCATTTGTTTGAAACATTCAGATTCTTGAAATACTTTAACACTACAGTTTTTTCTGACATAAAGGGTCTTGAGCAAATGTTGATTTTGAAGGTTCAGGCTATGGTCCTTCTGGTCAGCACTACCCCCAACAAAACAAGTGGTGTGAACAGTATTCTTCTCCCCGCCTTTGCAAAGGAATAGCTCAGTATGGTGCTCCATCTAATGGGCTGGCTGAGAACTGAAACACTCACCAGTTTGAGGCAAGCAATGGATGTGGCAGACTATGGGGTTTCAGCTGGCAGGGCTCGATATCCATGGACTTTCCTGAAGAATAACATTTTCACTCTGAAATGTCTCCAACCAAAACACTTCCTGGTTTGGATTATTCAAAGAATGTTGCCTATTAGTTTTTTTTAAAAAGAAAAAGTGTGGTTTAAATTCTACTTTAACTCAGCATAAAATGGGCAAGTGCCAGATAAATCTCACTCAAAATGTAGGATAGCTGAATTTGTAATGTATTCTTCAGCTGGAGAGAGAGCTCCAGTCTCCACACCATTCCCATATCCCTCCATCACTGAAGTCCAACAATGTACTCAATGCGTGTTCCCCGATTTAACATGGTCCAGTGACCCTTTGGTTTCTGGTTATAGATGTTGTTGTCCTCGCCTGTATCTATCCATCAAAGAACTTTAATAAATTTTATTAAAAAAGATCGTCACAATCCTTTTCATGAAAACTTGCTGTCCACAAACTGCTTTCAATATTACTGCAGAAACTGCACATCCGGCATTCTTGGTTGCCTGTAAAGCAGCTAGCCATAATCTGAAAGGAATGTGAAAGGTGCAATGTAAATGCAAGCCATTTCTCAGTATGATAAAAGGAAATAATGATTGGAACACAACTTCAGCAAAGGTATTCTAAACATGGACCACAAGGATCATGTTTGACCATTTGTGGTCTGGTGGTGACTGACCCACGGTTTCAAGTGGCTTGGTTGAAATGCAAGAGTGTCACCTGATCACACTGGAAGAGTCTTGCGCCACAGTGGCCAACTTTACTTTTGTAGAAAGAAAGAAAGAATAAATTTAATTTGTATAGCACCATTCATAACTACAGAATGTTACAAAATGTTTTATAAATGAAGAGATACTTTTGGTATTGGTTTACTATTACAGATACAGTGAAAAGCTTTTGTTCGTGTAACATCCAAACAGATCATTCCGTTCATAAGTACATTGAGGTAGTGAAAAGAAAAGCAATGCAGAATATAGTGTTTCAGTTACAGAGAAAGTGCAGTGCAGGTAGACAAAGTGCAAGGGCCACAACAAGGTAGATTGGGGTCAAGAGTTCATCTTTTAGTGTATGAGTGGTCCATTCAAGAGTCTGGGATAGAAGCTGTGCTTGAGTGTGCTATGGTAGGAAACCTCACACTTTGTATATTGCAATCACTCACCACCTGGAATGAGATAATCTGATTTGACCAGATCATCTGTTTGAATGTTATTCAATGAAAGATGAATATTGGCCAGGGCACCGGTGACCCAGGCCTTACTCTTTGTTTCTTCATGCCGTGGGATTTTTTAATTTACCTTGGGAAATAAACCTGTCATTGAAAAGACTCTACCTCTGCCAGTAAGGCACTTCCAAGAGTAAGTAAGGTGCTTGGAGTAATTGAGGTGCTAATCCAGAATGTATTCAGTCTTTACAGCACAATTAAACCCATGACCATCTGATGCAAATGTAAAAATATTACCATTGACCCAACAGTTCAGCCTCTCCTGTCTTCAAGGTGCATTGTGCACACACCACTCAGCAATTAGATCTGGGTCCATATAAACCTAATCATAAGCACAAGGGTGTTTGTTTGGGTTGGTAGCTGGGGCCAGTAATGAATATGGAGCAACTTGGTAGCAACAGACAATAAATTCATCAGTAATATAAACAATGAGTTATACAAAGCTTTCTACCTTAAGACTATTAGTATGTGGTGGGCAATAGTCATTATTTCTGTATTGCTAATGGAGAGTGGAAAATCAATATTTTCATAAGGGTCAGGTTAATATTTTGCCACTCTTGGTCCTGGTGTCCCTTCTCTTGTTAAATAATAAGTCAGCACCATAGAGAATTAGTGATTGAGCTGTCTTGCTTCTCACCATGCTGTTCCACCTTTTAAATTTTGGCAGTAGCTCCACACCAAGAATGGAGCAGATAAGGATA
The DNA here is from genome assembly GCA_030265395.1 of Rhina ancylostomus. Classification (NCBI taxonomy): domain Eukaryota; kingdom Metazoa; phylum Chordata; class Chondrichthyes; order Rhinopristiformes; family Rhinidae; genus Rhina; species Rhina ancylostomus. The sequence goes on along the minus strand of JARFYF010000060.1, from coordinate 14,549,343 downwards.
AATCATCAAACTAGTTTGAGATTTACTTTTGCCATTTCTACCTTAATACCCCAGGGTAATTGTGCCATGTAATTTGGAAGCTTCAGTAATGGTTATATGATTATTCTTTTCGTGCTACTGTCAAGGATTGGCAGGCAGCAGGAGTTTCTGCTGGGCTGCCTGTCAAAGCCCAGTTCCAATGGAATGGGTCCAGCAAACCAGTTTAAACAGAGCATTTTGCTTGAGTATTGAGGCAGAACTCCAAAAGAATTTAATAGGATATGTGACAACTGTGAGTGGGCCCATGCTTTTTATCCACTGCTTTCTGGCAGAAACATTTTCACTGGACAGCGAAACGATTTTATTTTCCTTAACCAATAACTTGGCAAGTTTTAATTGAAGCATTTGCTGATGGAATGGTGGATGTTTTTCCTTTGTCTTTAGTCTCTCTGGAGAGCCATTTAAATTTACCCATGGTGTGTAAGTAAATGGCTCCGTTGTATGCATCGATGGGGGTTCTGGTTGGCAGTGTGCTGCCTGCAGCAGGTTTTAGATACTTGATCAACTGTTGGGGCATTTAGGTCACAGCAGATATTTCTGTGTATTAAAATCTTCCATAGAGTCATACAGCACAGAAACAGGCCCTTCAGCCCAACTTGTCCACACTAACCAAGGTGCCCTCCTGAGCGAGTCCTATTTGCCTGTTTTTTGGCAAATATCACTCTAAACCTTTCCTATCCATGTACCTGTCCAAATGTCTTTTAAACATTGTAATTGTACCCATTTCTACCACTTCCTCTGGCAGCTTGTTCCATATACCCACCACCCTCAGTGTGGAAAAACTTGACCCTTGTGTCCCTTTTGAAGTCTTTCCCCTTCACCTTAAACCCTCTAGTTTTGGACTCCCCTACTCTGGGAGAAAAACAGTGACCATCCACCTCATGATTTTATAAGCCTGTGTAATGTCATCCCTTGGCCTCTTTCGCTCCAGGGAAAACAGATCCAGCCTATCCAGTTTGTCCTTTTCAGCCCTCCAGTCTTAGCAACATCCTTGTGAATCTTTTCTGCACCTTCCAGGTCATTGCAAATTTAAATTGATGCTTTAAATTGCTTCACAGAATTCAAAAGCACCATGGCATTTTACACCAGCTTATTAGAGTTTAATATGCTTGGTCATTATCAATTCATATGGTAATAAATCAGCAAATGGCATCCCTGCTAACAAAAGGCAGAGTGAATATAAATGTACTATTCATGTGGATATGGATTTGAATAGAATATTGAGTTTAAAGAGGGACATTGGAGTAAATGTATGAATTGCTAAATGGTTTTAGCTTATTTGGGGAAGATACAGACATTCTTGACACCAGATGTTAGCTGGACCCACTTTTCATAAAATAGCTTTGTATCAGTAAATTGCTGGCCTTGTTTTCAATTTAAGCTCTTTGTATCAGATAGTTTAGGTATGGCTGTATCGAACCCCAAATGACTTTGTGTTCAAACTTTTATTTCTGGCTATCTAACAGTATGGACTAAATCTGTTCAGTTAAGGTAGTCTTTCTAAAGTGGGCTGCAAGATTGGCGTCATGTTACTTGAATTGACTTTGATGAACAAAATTTCCATGTTGTCCAAAGTTAACATCAACCCTGCCAATGGCCACCTTTAGTCACTTCTGTTGGTATGACCAAGGATTTAAAAACAATTGAATTGTGACCCCTTGTGCTGAAGGGATGGTGAGTTATTAGTGAGCATTCAAGTGACTGGACAAATGCTGCTGCAACTTGCTGTGAAATTATTCTAGGTCTGTGGTTCACTTTTTTAGTGCTCTCGAATATTATGATTTTAATTGGATCAAGTGGTTGTATTTTACAACCCATCTCATGTCTATGAAGGTTTTCCAAATGATTTCTGCCCTTGATGTATGTTTCTCTTCATTATGAGCAGTTGGTTCTGGAATTAATATGACAAACAGCCCTTTCTGAGTGAATCCACCTCTCTGGTTGAAATTCCATTGTCCCACATTGATCTGAATTCCCTTGTTTCAACCTTGCTATAATAATGCCGCTTGATTGCATTACCATCCTTAGTATTTCTGCTACTTTCAAAGCACCAGGTTGAGTTAACAGGTGTTAGTTTTATCTTTCAGATATTGAATGTTTATGAAGAGTTCTTAAATCTTGCCTGCCTTTAACCTCTTTGGGAGCAATCTGGTTTAATATTTAAAAATAAAGACCAATATGTGATGTGTTGCCTTGGTATGCTGTTTGTCTCCCCGTGCACTTCTGAATGATTATATCAACTATATAACATGTTTTGTTAGAAAGATAGTGCCCATTTCCTCCAGTCTCCATCCTCTTCCCCAGTTTAAAACTAAATAGGTTTCAGATTGGCATGAATTCTGTCAAAAAATTACATTTGCCGAACATTAATGACTGTATCATCTACACCATGTTTTCATGTCTAGCAATCCAATATGTTTATTACTATTATTGCTAATGTTTAATAAATCCAGTCACTGAACAGTTTCCTCCTGTTCAATGCACTGCTTTCTGATGAATACTGGAAGTGGCTGAAGATAACTGCACGCAGGCAAGGGTTGGCAGTCCAATTGAGGAATAAAGAGCTGTGTGGGAAGCCACATTTACAGCAAAATTGCGTGGCTGTTTGCCATCTTGATGTGAACCCAGTGTTCATCACCATCGTCATTTAGGCATCAGTCGGTGACAATGGAAAAGTTGGCTGTTTCATACAATAGGTTTTTAAATTGTTACAGACAATACACATTCATCAGTTCTATTGATGTTCTTGAAGTACTGTAATGGTTCAATCCAGGATCTAAAGATTTTTTTTTCCCAAGCATAAAATCACTCTTGGTTTTGTTTTTGCTTTGTTTTCACATCTCCCTCAAAACTTATACAAAGAAAATTCTGTTTCCTGAAAATCCTTTGAAAGGTAATGGAACAGTTATTGAAAATAATATTGTACTATTCAGAAATACATTCAAATAAATAATTGGTGGGTCAAAGGGGTTCAACAAAGCATTGTTACATGCATAGTACTCCTTCAGTACATCAGTGGGGCAATCTATATAAAGAATTTGAACCTTTAAGAACAGACTGGCTATATAGTGAAAATTCTAGGATTTCATTTGGGCACATGAACAGAGATAGTCTTCCAACCCATCAGTTGTTAACTTTGACCTTGCTTGAAATAGTATCAATCCAGGATGTTCATTCCTTAACCAAACCATTACACAGATCTTGGTTTTACCATTTAAGACCAGAAGACATAGGAGTAGAGTTAGGCTATTTGGCCCTTCGAGGCTGCTCTGCCATTCAATTATGGCTGATTTTTTTTTTCCCTCTCAACCCCATTCTCCTGCCTTCTTCCCGTAACGTTTGACACCCTTACTAATCAAAAAACCTATCAATCTCAGTCTTAAATATACCCAATGATTTGGCTTCCGCAGCTGTCTGTGGCAATGAATTCCACAGATTCACCACCCTCTCGCTAAAGAAATTCCTCCTCATCTCTGTTCTAAAGGGACATCCTTCTATTCTGAGGCTGTGCCCTCTGGTCCTGGACTCTCCCACTAATGGAAACATTCTCTATCCAGGCCTTTCAACGTCTGGTACGTTTCAATGAGATCCCCTCTCATCCTTCTAAACTCTATGGAGTACAGGCCCAGAGTCATCAAACTCTACTCATACATTAAGCCTTTCATTCCTGGGATCATTCTTGTGAACCTCCTCTGGACCCTCTCCAGGGCCAGCACATCTCTCCAAAATTGCTCACAATATTCCAAATGTGGTCTGACCAACACCTTGTAAACACTCAGCAATACACCCTTGCTTTTATATTCTAGTCCTTTTGAAATGAATGGTCACATTGCATTTGCCTTCCTTACTACCAACTCAACCTGCAAGTTAACCATGAGGGAATCCTGAACTAGTGCTCCCAAGTCCCTTTGCACCTCTGATTTCTGAATTCTCTCCCCATGGAACATAAGCCAAGGGGTGATCTCATAGAGGTGTATTAAATCATGAGAGGCATAGATGGGGTGAGCAGTCATTTTTCCATGGTCGGGGAATCAAAAACTAGAGCACATAGTTTTATGGTTAGAGGTGAAAGGTTTCATAAGAACCTGAGGGACAACTTTTTTAACCGAGCAGGTGGTAAAAATATGGACCCAGCTGCCAGAGGAAGTGGGTGAGGCAGGTACGTTAGATACATGTAAGAAATATATGGGCAGATATATGGATGACATGAATTTAGAGGGATATGGGACAGATGATACCACCATAGTGGGCTGAACCTCAAATAACAATGAGCTGGAGTATATGAAGCAGGTAGAGAGCTTTGGACATGGTGTCATGACAACAACCTTTCCCTCGGTGTCACCAAATCAAAAGAGCTGGTCGTTGACTTCAGGAAAGGGGGTGGTATACATGCACCTGTCTACGTCAATGATGCTGAGGTCGAGAGGGTTGAGAGCTTCAAGTTCCTAGGAGTGAACATCACCAATATCCTATCCTGGTCCAACCATGTAGATGCCACAGACAAGCAAGCTTGCCAACACTTCCACTTCTTCAGGAAGATAAAGAAATTTGGC
>JARFYF010000060.1:14438223-14451473 GCA_030265395.1 Rhina ancylostomus | reverse complement strand
ACTGGAGCCCAGTATCGGTAAGCTGAGCTGAATGTTCACCCTCTGCTGGCACAGAAGAGGGCGAAATGCAGGGAGGTCCAAGGGCCCAAGGTGGAGGGAGGAGGATGCTGGGCAGGTGAGGGGGTTGGGGTGAGGATCTGTGACTGGTGTGAGGAAGGGTAGATAATTGTGGGTGGGGGTGTGGTAGTATAGGTAGTCTGGACACACAGAGAGAGTGGTCCACCTTCTGAAGTGATGAAGGAGTTCAAACGGTTACCTGATATCTTGAGAACAAAACTTGGTGCAACTGGAAAGAATCATTCGGCACCCATCACTTGTAGGCTCTGGTCTTGTGGTTGTTTGCAAGCTTGGCCAGCCACTCAGGCAAAGAACAAGGGGGGCTTCATCAGGCCGGGGGCTGTGAGGTGGGCTCTGAGAGCCAATGGATTCAATGGACCAGAGGGGCAAAAATGTGCAGCTGCTGAATTGTTGGGGGAGTGGTGGGGGAATCCTCATTGAGCAACAGATCACACTGTATACTGGTAGATTAATGGCAAGACCCTTTACAGCGTTGATGTACAGAGGGATCCTGGGGTCCAAAGTCAAAGTCGAATTTATTGTCAGATACACAAGCACACGTGTGCACAGGTGCAATGAAAAATTTACTTGCAGCAGCATCACAGGCACAGAGCATCAGATAAGCAGCATTTACAAGAAAAACATAAATTATACACTATTTTTACAAAAAAAACCACAAAAGTCCATTTTAGTGCAAAATGATCAAAGTGGTCATAGCTTCTTTATTAGTCACACGTACATTGAAACATACAGTGAGATGCATCTTTTGCGTAGTGTGTTCTGGGGGCAGCCCGCAAGTGTCGCCATGCCGACGCTAACATAGCATGCCCACAACATCCTGACCCGTACGTCTTTGGAATGTGGCAGGAAACTGGAGCACCTGGAGGAAACCCACGCAGACATGGAGAGAACGTACAAACTCCTTACTGACAGCAGCCAGAATTGAACCCGGGTTGCTGGAGCTCTAAAGCATTACGCTAACCGCTACACTACCGTGCCTGCCCTCGTTACTAAACTGTAGTGTAGGGTTGTGCTGGTTGGTTCAAGAACCGAATGGTTGAAGGGAAGTAGCTGTTCTTGAACCTGGTGGTGTGGGACTTCAGGCTTCTGTACCTCCTGCCAGATGGTAACTGTGAGAAGATGGCATGTCCCAGATGGTAGGGATCTTTGATGATGGATGTTGCCTCCTTGAGGCAGCACCTCCTGTAGATACTACTGATGTTGGGGATGGATGTGTCCGTGATTCATTGGGCTGAGTCCACTATTCTCTGCAGCTTTTTGCATTCCTGTGCATTCAAACTGCCAAACTAGACCATGATGCAACCAGTCAGGATACTTTCAACAGTACATCTGTGGAAGCTTGTTAGAGTGTTTGGTGACGAGCTTAACCTCCTAAGAAAGTAAAGACACTGGCATGCTTTCCTTATGATTGCGTTTATGTGCTGGACTCAGGACAGGTCATTTGATATGTCAACAGCCAGGAATTTAAAGTTGCTGACTCTCTCCACCGCTGATCCTACAATGTAGACTGGGGCATGTTCACCCTCCTCCTTCCTGAAGTCAACAATCAGCTCCAGTTTTACTGACATTGAGCACGAGGTTGTTGTTGCAGCGCCACTCAACCAGGTGTCCTATCTCGCTCCTGTACGGTGACTCATTGCCACCTGTGATTCGTCCAACAATAATAATGTCTTTGGTGAACTTGAAGATGGCATTGGAACTGTGCTTAGCCACACTGTCATGTGTATATAGAAAGTAGAGCAGGGGGCCAAGCACACAGCCTTGAGGTGCACCTGTGTTGATGATCAGTGAGGAGGAGATGTTGTTACCAACCCTCACTGATTGAGGTCTGGCAATGAGTAAGTTGAGTATTCTGTTGCAGAGGGAGATACAGAGACCCAAGTCTTGAAGCTTGATGATGAGTTTGGATGGGATGATTGTGTTGAATGCTGAGCTGTAGTCAGTGAATGTACAAGGTGCTGTTGTCCAGATGGTCCAGAGCAGAGTGAAGAACCAGAAAAATTGCATCTGATGTTGACCTGTTGTGGCGGTGGGCAAATTGGAACAGATCCAAATCATCTCTGAGGTGGGAGTTAATTTGTTCCATAACCAACCTCTCAAAGGACTTCATTACGGTTGATGTAGGTACTACCAGAAGATAGTCATTGAGGCAGGTCACCACGCTCTTCTTTGGCACCAGTACAATAGATGCCTTTTTGAAGCAGGCTGGAACCTCAGACCACAGAAGCGAGACGCTGAATATGTCCGTAAATACTCCAGTCAGTTGGTCCACACTGATTTTTAGTACTCAGCCAGGTATGCTGTCTGGACCAGATGCCTTTCATGGATTCACCCTCTTGATAGATGCCTGGACATTGGCTTCAGAGAGACTGAAAATACAGGGTCATCAGAGATGTTGGGGTTTGTGTGAGTGTGTCATAGTTCTCCCTATCAAAGCATACATAAAAGGCATTGAGCTCATCCAGGAGTGATGGATCATCGCCACTTATGCGACCTGATCTTGCCTTGTAGGAAGTTATATTGTGCAAGCCCTGCCACAGCTGTCGAGCATCCATCTGTGATTCCAGTTTAGTCCAAAATTGCCCCTTTGCTCTAGCAATGGCCTTCCGGGGGTTGTACCTGGACTTCTTATGTGACTCTGAGTCACCAGCCCTAAATGCCACAGATCTCAATTACAAATCTTCTGGTTCAGCCAGGGACTGGGGAAGACTCTGAATGTTTTTGTGGGTATGCACCCATCCACGCATGGAGGAGGCAGAGACTATGAGGTGTACTTTGTAGCTGCAGATGATAGAACCTTAAGCTGGGAGCAAAACTAAGTGGAAAGAAAGATGAAACACCAAAATTCATGGAGGAGAAAGAAAGAACAAGTTTGGAAGAGAGTGGAAACAAAAACTAGTAGCAGCATTGGAAAGGAAGGAGAGTTGGACAACATTTTGCATCTTCCCCCTTGTGTTTAAATCCCAGCCTGCTCAGCATGTCCCAGTAGGCCAGACTGTACAACATCACCCAGACTTCACAATGTCAGCAATACATTATGCAAACAAAGGAGCCTAACCGATGCAAGGTCTTGATCTGCTTTATACCTTTTGCCTCCACGGATGATGCCTGAACCATTGTTCTTCCAGCCTTCTGTTCCAGATTCCAGCATCTATAGTCTCTTTAGTATTCAAGGGAGCTGTCCAGATGAAAGATCTCGACCTGAACCGTTGACTGTCCATTTCCCTCCATAGATGCTCCCTGACCTACTGAGTTCCTCCAGCGCCTTGTGTTTTGCTACATTTAAGTTGTTCCTTGTTGATTCATTCACTTTGATTGCTGCTACAATACACTATGCCTTGTCTCTTTCTCTATTCTGAGGAAGGGTCTTTAACCTGAAACATTAACCAGCTTCGCTTTACACAGAATCTGCTTGACTGGCTAGGTTTATTTTTTCAGATTCCAGCATCTGCAGTTTTATTTGTTTTCCTTATTTAAAGCCATAGTCCTCCCGATCTTTGTAACCCACTGCAGAACCACAACACGGCTACCCTGAACTCTCCACTCCTCTGTCCCTGTCCTTCTGTATATATACCTGACCTTTCCTTTCTTTCAGCTGCCTCACCCTTAAGGTCTGAGATTAGTTTCCTAACCTCATTCCTCTTGACCATCATTATGTTCCTTTGCCCCACCTTTTGACAGCACTCTTAAAATCCTCATCTTTATCTAGTCAGCAATAGACTAACTATCTTTCACATGGGCACTTGGTACTTGTTAAAGCTGTTTGATGAACCTGTTTTTTATTAGTAGGCTATTACTGAGAGAATCAGGATAATTCATATATTGTGCCATATTGATTGACTTCTGCTGAGGTTTGCCCAATTGAATCTGGAGATGCAATCAATTTGTGCTTTATTTTATTGAGAAAATTGTAACACCTGTCAATGGGTTGTCCGCATCTTATTGACATTCTGTCAGGTTTTGACATTTCCCTTCTTCATCATATTGCATTTTGCTGGGTCTTAAACTTTTTTATGCTGCAATATAAAGTAGTCCATGTTTGTTGAACTTCTGACTATGAATTATTTTACAACGTGTAACAAGAAGAGAGGTTAATGGAAGCAGCCAACAAGCTGTATCAAAGCCTCATAGATTATGCACTTCCTGGAGCAGATTTGTTTGGTTACTTGTGCCTAAATGTGCCGATTGTGTTTGAGCTGCAGGGATGAGGAATCAATCCTAATATCTTTTGCAGGACCCAATGGAATTTAGGAGAAAGAGAGTATCTGTAGAGAAGAAGTAAATCTGTCTGCTCTGCCACAAGAAAATGTGCATTTACAATATATAGCACCCTTCACATCATCTCAAAGTGTTCAACAGCCAATGAATTGCTTTTGAAGAGTTACAATCTAGGAGTTGCAGAAACCAATTTAAGCACTGCAAGCTCCCACAAACATCAATGTGATGATAGCCAGAGAATTTGTTTTAAATGATGGTGACTAAGATATAAATGTTTGCCAGGGATTATTTCCCTGCATTCTCTGAAGGAGAGCTATGAGTTGTTTTATTTCCCCCGAGGGAGCAGGTCAGGGCTTGTTCTAATTTGAAAGGTAGCACATCCAACAATACAGCAGCCCCTCAGTACTGCGGTGCAAAGACAACCTAAATTTTTGTGCCCAAGTAATTCAGATAGAACTTGAACCAAATACTTACCTCAGAGGCAAATACCATCAACTGAGCATAGCTGACATAGGAATAAAAAGAATTCTGTATCACGTGAGCAAAAGTCGACATAAAATAATAAAGGAGGGGAAATGTTACTGGTCTATTACTTTGATGTGGCCTGTCAGGTGAGGAGGTTCGTTCATGCTGCTGAGACATTTGGAGAGATGAAAGGTACCCAAGTATTGAGAGGAGCCTCTGGGAGCTGCTGATTGGCTCCTCTATGGTTTTAATGATCGAAGTCTTCCAGAAGAGGGGATAGTTATATCAATCTGAGACAACAAAAGGAACAGAGGAACATGAGGAGGTCAGTCAACACTTCAAGCTTGTTGCATCACTTAACGGGATTATGACTGCTCTCTGACAACCACATACCTTCCTTTCCCCCAAAATCCCTTCACATCTTTGGGTAACGCGACTCAATTAATGTGACATCTAAAATTAACAAGAGAGGAGCAGAATTAACAATTCAGGTCAAAGCCTGTGCTTTTCTATCCTTAGATGCTTCCTTTTCAGCATCATCAGATTTTCAGCTTCTACAGTTTTCTTTTTATTTTCCATTTAAAATGAACAATTTACCCAGTATCAGTTGGTGTTTGCAGAGAAGAGTTCCAAACTTCTATCTTCCTGTGTGGTAGAGTGTTTGCAGACTTGTGTCTCGAAACCCTGGGTCATCCAGTAATTACAGTCATTCCATCAAATGCACCCATATTGAATCAGACCAGATGCAGATACTGGTCATCAGGTTAGTGACTTCATTCCAGAACCATATCAAATGTGGATGCGTAATGACTAATTTTGCAGGAAGGAAGTCCAATTCATTTACACCAAGACTGCCCCATGAAGGGGAAAATAAAATGTGGTTTAATGACAGTCTTCATATTATTGATGCTTTAAGTAATTGAATGGATCTCTTACACTGAGAGGGTAATGACAGCAAGGAGTCATAACACACTCCATGATGATTGATATTGATTTTAGCAGTTAATTGCATGTGATCAATTGAATATTTGATTACCTAACAAAGGGCATGGATTGTTGCTTCATCAGCACTAATACAGACAGGGAAGAAATCTCAGCACTAGACTGGTGTGCAGAGAGAAATTTCTAATTTTTCTAATGACACAGGAGACCATTTGGTCCTTTGAATCCATACTAACTCTCAGAGCAGTCCCATATATCCCATTCCATATATGTCCCTGCAGCCTATTCCCTCTCACATGCTCAACTCCCTCCTGATTCTCCAAACACCCACCTAACACCAGGGGCAATTTCCAGTGAGCAATTAACCTGGCATATTGGCATATGGGAGGGAATGGGAGCACCTGGAAGAAACCCACACAATCGCAGGGAAAACGTGGAAACTCCTGAAGACAGGATTGAACCTGGGGCACTGGAACTGTGCAGTAGGCAGCAGCGTACTGCTGCTTGGTATATGTCTGACATACTAACTCATAGGCTACTTTTGGCCCCTTGATTTGCAAGGGCCTCCTGTAAAGTTCAGAATAGCCAGGATCTTGCTCGATTGTCCCTACAGTCTGTACTCTGCCAGAATTCCCCATTGCCCTGTACTTCCTGATTTGGATCTGCAAGGCCAGACTTGCTGGCTGATGGAATCATTGAAGCCTTGCATAGAGCTAGTATTTTCAGTGATATAATCAGTCAGAGGGCAACTCCAGGGTTCAGACTGGAGGGAGGTCCATCTATGAAACTGGCCAGATGATTTGTGATACCCCACCCCTCATTTTGTCCTCAGTCAAAGCTGCCAGAGATTTTCATTGCTTCTGAACATCCCTGAGAGTGAGAAGCTATTAAAGCAGGAATAAACAGTTGAAAAGTTAAAATTATTGCAAATATTTAAATAGTAAACAGAAAATCCTTTAACATGGTTTTTATTAATTAAAAACATTACTGCATGTACAACAGTTTAAACAAAATGTAACTTACCCAGCTTTTCTTTTGCATATCTGTAAAACTTCCATTGAAATGAATGGGCTCTCAGATCCTCACCTGGCACAGGATCTGTTGGGAATCTTGTTGGAAGTTTGTGCTCTGCCATCTGACTTTATCCAAGGATCACAGGTGGGGCCTGATGACGAATTCAGTGTCTGGAATCTCTCAGCAAGTTTGTGACTTCCATGTGTGATTGCGTGTGGCAAAACCCCCAAATTCTTTGGATGAATGGGGGTAGACACCGGCAGTTTACAGCAGAAGTTACCATGATTTTCCAGTAAGATTTTTCCCATGGCTTCATGGTAATTGTCACACCTTCTGATGTAGAGAATTGGAAGATGACCAGTCTAATAGTAGTTTGAATTTTTACCAATACTGTCATGGTAGCAAATCCCAGAGGATGGCAGATTGTGGACTGAATTGTGGGAATTTTGAAGACCAAATATCACAGTCTTCACATTAAAATGAGTTTTGATTCATTTTCAAACAATGCTAAAGGAACTTGTGTAGAAAATCCCAAGGAATCTGTAAGTTTGAATTCAGCTGAAGAGGTTACCTTTTATGCTGAGGAAGTCTGGAGTGGTTTGGAATAGTACATTGCACGTCAACTATACAAAAGATGCTGATGTGCATCATGGAATATCTACTGCTTTAAGCTCCTTCTCAACTCCCAGATCAGACATTCCATTTATGATCCAAGTCTCACTGTACCTAAACAATACTCATGAACCCTGGCAGTCCAGATCAAGGATATCCACCTGAAGTGTTGACTGTCCATTTCCTTCCACAGAACCTACCTGACCCACTGAGTTCTGCCAGCTTTTCATTTGTTGCTCCACATTCCAGCAGCTGTAATCTCTTGCGTCTCCATTAACCCCATTCTCTCCTATTACATTGGGAAGACATTTCCATTTCCTCAGACTGCTGGAAACACTGTCAACTAGTGATAAAATATAGTCGTCGTACATGCAATCACACCCATTTGGATCCTGAATTAAATGGTTGAAGCTCATTTCACTTAAGGACTCTTGTGGTGACAGTAAGTGGGTATTTTTATTTCATTTGTTCCGGATTGGATTTGGGCTTCTACAGGTGATAGGACAGTGGAAGAATTTCTAGAGTTCAGGAGATGTTAATTTGATTCTGATTCTCTGAATCTGTGTTGTGAAGTCTGTGTAACATGATCCTCATTTTAGTGAATGCTTCTGTGATCACTAAACACAAGAGCTCGACAGCACAGTGCCACAGCTAGCAGAGCTGCTGCCTTCAGTGACTCAGGTTCAATCCTGACCACCAGTGCTGTGTGTGTGTGGAGTTTGTACGTTCTTCCTGTGACCACGTGGGTTGTCTCCAGGTATTCTGATTTTTTTTCCCACATCTAAAAGAAGTACTCCTTGGTAGCTTAATTAGTCGCTGTAAATCGATGGGAATGTGGGACGATAAAATGGGACAAGTTGGATTAGCGTATTTGGGAGCTTGATGGTCAGTGTGGACTCGGTGGGCTGAAAGGCCTGTTTCCATGCTGTGTGCCTCTATCACCTTGAGGGAACTCTTGGCTTGATGATGCCACCTCTGCCTCTGAGTCATTGTGCCAGGTTTAGACGCTGCTCCCAGCAGTCCTGGAGAATGGAGACTGCCTCTGCGTTGACGTGGTGGTCATGCCTGATGGAAGAGGGCTTTCCTCCTGTGTGGATTGTGAGCACTGGTAATGTCTTCAATGTATAGGGATAACCACTGTATTGACTATTACTACAATAATTATAGAACATGGTACATAGAAAAGTACAGCACAGGAACAGGCCCTTCAGACCGTGATGCCAAATTAAACAAAGCGCCTCTGCCTACACATGATCCACATTCCTCTGTTTCCTTCCTGTTTGTGTGCCTGTCTAAATCCCTCTTAAATGTCACCATCATATCTGCTTCCCTATCTCCCGGCAGCGCATTCCAGGCACCTACCATTTTCTATGTGTGGAAAAAAAAAATTGCCTTGTACATCTCCTTTAAATTTTCCCCCTCTCACCCTAGAGCTATGTCCTGTAGTATTTGATATTTCAAAACTCCAGCTACCCTCTGGGTGAAAAGAATTCTTTACATAAGTTCTCAACCTCCTACTCCTCCCTTTAAAACTATGTCCTCCACTTACAGACACCTCTGCTATGGGGAAGAGTTCACAACTGTCTACCACATCCATGCCCCTGATAATTTTGTGCACCCCTATCAGGTTCCCTTTCACCTTCTCTGCTCCAAGGAAAACAAACCCAGCCTATCCAGTCTCTTCCTGTAACTGAAACACTCCATCACAGGCAAGATCCTGGTGAATACTGGTGAGAGTTCAAGGTGACTTCTGTGAATACACAGTAGCACACCATTCTCTAAGGAACAAAGCAAAGATGTGAAGTTAATAACAATCTTAATCCCAAAATTAATGTTATGGTACACAAATACTTAACTAGCTTCTTTGACCTTTTTATAGTCCTCTATTGTTTTTGCACAACCTCTGATTGTCATTTGCAACGGGTCAGCCGCTCAGTATATTCAATGTGTGGATTGGTAGACTTTTAGATATTAAGGGAATTGACTGAATAAAGGGTTAGTGAGGGAAAGTAGAGCTAAGATAAAAGATCAGCCATGATCTAATTTAATGACAAAGCAAGCACAAGGGCTGAATGGCCTATTCCTGCATCGCCTTGTTATTAACTAGGCAAAGCCTCTGCAAAATGAATTGCTCACTGCCTGAAGATACAGGACAGGGTGAAACCCTGAACAATACATCACAAAACTGCAGACTTCACAGGAGCTGTGTTGCCTTTCTTCTGTTTGTTTCTTGTTCGAGTTCTATTGAAGTACTGAAGGCTCAACAGGGCTTAATCACATAGGATTTACTTTACAATATCACCTCAGTCAATGTGTTCTCACCGAAGCTAACCCGAGAACTCTCTTTAAAACTAATGGTCTAGTGAGGTTGGTTGTAGCTGCTGGTTCCAAGAGGGAAGCTCCAGCTTTGGTGGACAACATGTAAATATGTTGCAGACTTAAGCAGCTTTTGGTCCTGGATGAGCAGACAACAGATGTGCATTTGTCTCTCTGCCCCATGAGGCATCCACAGGCAAAGCCTGATCATGATGGGATTCACAGGGATTACAGCAGAGAATCTGCCTCTGCAGTACTACACTAGCCAGACCTGGCATCTGATCCATATCACCATTCCTTTAGAGTCAAAAAATCACACAGCATACAAACAAGCCAGCCAAGATGTCCATCCTAGCTAGTCCCATTTGCTTTCTCTTTACCATCTAAATGTTTGCCCTAAAATCCCCAGTAAAATCAGTGGGCAGTTGGAGCCTGGTCTAGACGAGACCAGACCAGACCTGGTCCATGAACTGAAAGGCAGTTCTCTAGCTGTAGTCCAGCAATGGATTGAATTGACAGATTTGGCTTTTGAAATCTGTCATGAAGTCTTGGATTTTGATCAGATCTGCCAGCAATAGGGGCATGATCCAATCCATTGAAGGCCAATGACTCCACAGTATCAGACCAGCAAGAGACAACACGAGATCTCACAAGTGCTCAGTCCTCTTGTCCAGTTCCTTTTTAAACTTTAACCTTCATTTATAGAGCACCGTAACAGGCCCTTCTGGTCCAATGAGTATGCGCCACCCATTTTAAACCTGTGTTAACCTACCCGTATGTCTTTGGAATGTGGGAGGAAACCAGTGCACCCAGATGAAACCCACAAGGAGAATGTACAAACTCCTTACACACAGCGAAGGGAATTGAACCCCAATCGCTGGCGTTTTAATAGTGTCACGCTAACTGCTACACTACCATGTCTCCCATTAGCTGTTAGCTCATCATTCCCAAATCTTCCCATTTGAACATTTAGTTGTTTGCTCTAACAACTTGCTCAATGTGTTGGCATTGAATTTATGGTCTGCAAGGAAGCAAAAGCACTCATTGCTTATGTTGAAGAAAGCTGTTCACAGCGACAGCTCCTCCTTTCCAATGATTGCTGCTGTTGAGCATCAGTTCAAAAGGTTCTCAGGCACCTAGCAGCTATGATCTAATCAAAGTGACTAAGTAGCCAATCACTTTGAAGAATTCTCACACTCTTAATTAATATTTTACTCAATAAAGATTAGGAGATTGAAGTAGAAATGAACAATCATTAAAAAGTACAATAAAATAGCCCTATAAGTTTGAAATAATAATTTGAAAGGATTACAGTACACATGCATGAGATGTTTTTAGGGCCAAATCATTTATTATATATGGTTTAGTACACCTTCAAAAACCTAAGTTAAGCATTGCATAGAAATGCTCAAGATTTTCTGGACATATTACAGTAGGACTAATTCATAAATAGGTTATATTCACATCAGTGCAAGTGATTTCCCTTGATTGCAATGAAGCTAGTGGAAAATAGAGCAGCCTACAGAGACGCAGTGAATCATTGACAGTAGCTTTGGCATTTCCATATGAAACTAGCTACATGAGGACATTGTGAGGCGACTGTCAGTTTCTCAAAACAAGGATGAACTGAGACTGGTAGTTTTATTACGTTTACCACTGCAAATTCCAGGCTGTTATCTTGAAAGGTTCTCAATTTCTATTGAATGTTATCAGCCTGCACTGAAGCATTTACCAAAAGAGCAAGTTGACTTTGAAGAATTTTTTTTCATAGAACGCAGCTAGTCTAGATACCACCTCCCATTCATGTGAATAGTAAGTTCTCCTTACCCTGTCACAGGTCTGCCTCTTATAACCAGTCTCAGTAATATTGCAAATAATGTTGTGTATTTCCCATGACTGTTATCCTGATGGACTTTTGCTTGAGTGACTGCCAACTAATTCTCAATGGTGAACCATTATACTCCCAGGAATAGAGCTGGTAACATGTAAATTAATGGTACATGTGCTCTTTATAGCTGGTAGAATGAGAAACCTTTCATTTCCATCAATCTAGAATGCATTGAAACCTAAGTCTGAGATGAAAGAACAGTGTGTTGCCCCACTGTGCCCTATCAATGTAAAGTTTAATTCCACAGAAAATGAATGTAACTCCTTGATCTTCAGACAGATTTTCCAAAATGAAAGGCTTATGCTGGTAAAGACTGAATCCTGGAAAAATGAACATGTTGCAGTGTTATGCATAAAGAAGCTGATCACTTTGCAAATGAGTGAACATTAGGATCAAAGAATCTAACGGCAAAAACAGAGACAAATTGTATCTGCCCCACTGTGTCGAAGAACTGTCTAAGTTGGTCCCACAACCTAACTTCCTCCTCTTAACACTGCCTAACATGCTTTTGAACATTACATTGAAGTTTGGAGGAGGCAAATTCAAACTAGTTAACTTATCAAAACCCTATATTGTCCAGAATAAACATTTTCTGTCCCCTGTGCAACAGCGCTCTGTGGAGAAAATCCAACTCCTATCTCTCCATAAAGGTTGTTTTGAAAGAACAAGTCATGAATGGTAAATAAAAGAAGGACATGTTGGAAGTACCCAGTAAGTCAGGCAGCATCCATGGAGAGAGGAAAACAGAGTTAACCTTTCTGGTTGATGACCCTCCAACAGAACAGGGAGAAGTGTGGAAGGTTACAAGTTTTAAGTTGCAGAGAAAAGGGGAAGGGATGGAGAGAGCTAATGGCAAGGTTTGAGATAGGGTGGAGAGATATTGACTGACACAGGTGGTGGTGGGACTGGCTGAAGGAGGGGGATAAGAATTAGTGAATAATAAGAGAGATTCGGGACAAAGTGTAAATAAGAGCATTCAAATAAATGATGAAATACCAGGAGAAAGGAAAACTAAATGTTGGAAGTATGAGACTAGAATAGCTGAACTCAGTCCTGACGTAACCTTTTTGGAAGATGAAATGCTGTTTGTCAAGCTTATACTGAGCTTTGTTGGAACATAGACAGAAAGGTAAACATGCAAGTGGGATGCAGAATTAAAGTCGCAGCTGAATGGAAGCTCACTAGAAATCATGAATTGTTGTGCTGGTAATACGCTGTACCTTCCCTTTAATGTGGTGCCCAGAAGTGAATGCAGTACTCTAGCCATTGCTATAAGGTGCTCACTTCACTATTCATTTGACAGTCAGCTGTGTTGAAATTCCTTAGGTTACAATCCTGGGGTCACTGTTGTCCTCTGCTGATTACTGCTCGTCCCCCTTCCCCCACCTTGACTTTGTGAGTAGGAAGGTACCTAATTTCCATGGACCAGACCGGTGTCATTCTGCTCCTCCAGCAACCATCTTCATTGGTCCAGAAGGTCTGGGACAGGCCTGCCATCACAGCGTCCAGGTCCAGCCACAGCTTGTGTCAGAGGGGAAAGGTAGCAATCATTACAGTTAATAAAAAAAAGTTACATGCCGCTTTAATTTGATGGGTTCTTTCTGTTACCCTGGCCAGGCTCTCACTGGTAAAGACCATATTCTCATCTACTGGAATCATAACATAGCTCAGTTCACTTATTGTGTTGCCACTGCAGGCCATTAGCTCCTAAATAAGG
>JARFYF010000060.1:14414475-14426953 GCA_030265395.1 Rhina ancylostomus | reverse complement strand
GACCAGGGAGTCATGGAGAGAGTGATCGCTGCAGAAAGTGGAAAATGGAGAAGGGTAGGGAGGGGAAGATGTGGCTGGTGGTGGGACCACGATGTAGCTGGCAGAAATTGCAAAGAATGATATGCTGCGTGCATAGGCTGCTGGGGTGGTGGGTGAGGTCCAGGAAAACTCTATCCCTGTTCTGCCTGGGGGTGGGAGTTGGGGTAAGAGCAGAAGTGCAGGAAAAAGAAGAGACACGGGTGAGGGCTCCATCAATGACAGTGGGGAGGAAACGCTGTTTTCTGAAAAAGGAGGTCATCTCAGATGTCCTGGAGTAGCAGGCCTCATCTCAAGAATATATTCTGCAGACACGGAGGAACTCAGAGAAAGGAATGGTGTCCTCATACATAACAGGGTGAGAGAAGATATAGTCAAGGTAGCTGTGGGAATCAGTGGGTTTGTAGTCGATGTCAGTGGATAATCTGTCTCCTGAGAAAGTGGAGAGAGGTGTTGGACCAAGTGAATTTTGAGGATGGGCTGGAAATTGGTAGCGAAGTTGATAAAATTGACGAATTCCGCACGAGTGCAGGAAGCAGCACCAGTGCAGTCATAGATATAACGGGGAAAGAGTTGGGGAGTTGTGCCTGGTTAGGTTTGGAACAAGGACTGCTCCACATGGCCAACAAAAAGGCGGGCATTAACATGACTTTTCTCTGGCCTGGGAGACTTGCGCTTGAAGTGGCAGGTTACTTTTCAATGGTAACACCTTCCACCTCGATAAGCATAAATATACCTCCCTTTACCCCTGCTCCTCACTACCTCCACCACCACCTCACACCAACTGGTTTTATTTTTCTAACAAAGCTGGAGCAAGTTTTCATCCAACTAATTCTGCCAGGGCAAAGCATTGATTCTGTGTTTTGCAGACAAAGCAAATAACTAGACTGATATCTCTTTGCTCAGTTAAATTGGATTTAAATCGGCACACACAATGTATAAGTAGCAAGTGATCTGCTTTTCCCATGAGACAGAACTGCTTGTGATGGGGTGAATTAAAGTTTGGAAAGAAATAGAGTTATTCAGCTTTCTTGCCTCCCTCTCTGAAGCAGTATGCATTAGATTCTAGGGAAGTTCAAGTGACCAAGTGGCAGCTGCAGTAAGGTAATTATTTCGGTACTGCTGCACTAAGAGAAAGATGTTTGAACAATGGAGGTTGTAAGATTCAAAGCATTTTTTGTGATTCAGCAGATGCTTTGAAAAACTTTCTAGAGGTTAAATTTGATAGCCCTCAAAACCAAGCACGTGATTGGTGATGCATTATTAATGCCTCCCTATTCATTCAAGTGCAGGCAGCTTGCCAAGAATTGCACTGCCGTGGGTGAACAGCAAACTTCTCAGATGCTACTCTTTAAACCACCACATGCTTGCAGGAACCGATGGGGAGACATCTAGGATACCCTGCTCGGGGGTGAATGGAGTTTGAGAGAGGTGCGACCAGAAGTGTCCCACTCAGGGTGAAGAGACCGGCCCTGCGACACCGGCCTGACTCCCCGCAGGAGGCAAAGAGGCCTTGATAAAGCAGGTGGAAAGTAGGAGGGATTTCCTGATCCATATGCATCCAAGAAGTCCTCCAGGAAAAAGTTCATGGCTGCAACAGGGAAAATGTTCATGGATGCGCATAATTTGATGACTGGCTGCATGTTTGTTGGATGCTGAGGTTGTGGAATGCAAGGTGGCTTTGGGATAGAGCAGCAATGAAACATGACAATCCTAGTGTATCGTTAATCAGCCAATGGCACTCTGTGTCGTGCAATAACGTACTGCTTCCAGAGCTGTGAGCCCTTTCTGCTACAGGTCCTCGGAAAGAGGTAATGTAATGTATTTGTCAGGATTTGACCACAACACAAGAATACAGGAAGCAAGGGCAGGAGTAGGCCATTTGACCCTATGAGTCACCATTCATCAAGATCATCATTAATCTTATTTCTCAGCACCATTCTCCGGCACTATCCCCATAACCCTCATAACTCTATTGATCCATCTTGAATGAAAGCATTGACTGAGCCTCCACTTCCTTATGAGGTAGAGAATTCCAAAGGTCCACCACCCTCCCTGCACAACAGTGAAGGGTAAACAAGTATTAAACATATACAGCTCCACCCTGGGAGGAGCCAAAAAGACAAAAGCTTTTTGCAACAGTCACCCAGATGGCCACTGTCAGTGCCATCTGTTGTGAAGTGCTGAAGTCTCGCACATTGTTCTTCACTGAGTTGGAAGAATTGCTCTGGGTAGGCCTGTTGGACCCCCTTGAGCCTACCATCTTCACTCCTATTCCCTTGCTCAGTGTCCTCCTGTGAGTATTGCCTACTCACATCCCCATGTACGGCAGTGATTGGTTTGTGCAGAAACCTTGAGCACAAGAAAATAGGAGTAGGAGCAGGTCCCTCAAGCCTGCTCCTCCACTCAATATGCCTGACCTTCCCTGGCCTCAACTTCTGTTCTGTGCCAGTTCCCTGGATCCTTCAGTTCCCTGATCTTAAAGCAACCATAAAACCATGCTCTTGTGAAAGCCAAAAGAAATCCATTGACAACACACACCTCAAAGTCATTAGTGATTTTCATGAATACCACTGGTGGTCTTTACTTCCCATTTATCATGTTGTTTCTCCTGTTTCTTCATTGGGGCCTTTGACTCCTTGCCAGCTCTTGGACCACTCCTATTAGTTCTATTCTCACACAAATGCCCATCTACTCCCCCCAATTCTCCCATCACCTATGTACACCAGTAGCCAAATTATCTACCAGCACATCTTTGCAAAGTAGGAAGAAACCTGTGCACTGGGCAAATGTGTAAACTCCACACAGTTAGAACACAGAGTTAGTAGATCTTTGCAGCTGAACCAGGGTCTTGTAATAAATGGTTAAGTTAGGATCTCAGCTCGAGTGCTGAGTTCTAAAATATCTGCACTGCAGTCACATTAGCATTGCATGCTAATAGGTTTAATGATCTGCCTGCTCAGCACACTTCCAATGGACACTAGTTCTGTCAGTTCTGTCACCTTCATGTGTACGGTATTCAGCCTGATTCATAGCGGTTCTATGCACGTGTACACCTGGTGCCATCTTTTTCCAGATCAATAGGTGTCATTGATCCTGACTTCTTCTTTTCCTGTGGGTGATATAAAGGAGATTGGGCTAATAACAGGAACAGATTGCAAAATACCTGTTCAGGTTACGAGCTTGGAATGTCATACTACATTTTCTCATTTAGTGCTTTTGTTGTCTTGAAATGGTTGGTTTTCCTGAATGAGCAAACATGGTTGCACTGTATTCACATGAAGTTCTTTATCAGCTGTAATACATATCTGAATTTCATGCTGGAATCTGAAAAGTAAAACACGTTAAATGAATCTCTTATTTATAATGGAACCAATACATCAATCAGGTAAACTGCTGTTGAATAAACAAGTTAGAAGCATAAGGTCAGATTCATTTTTATCATTAAATAAAAAGAATAGTGATTATTTGTGTTACTGAGTGCTTAATTAATCTCTCATTTATTCATCCTCATCTCCATTTGGTAAGGTGGTATAGACACAGTCCATTATTCTGTAATTCTCCATCTATGGATCTGTAGCTGCATTAAGAATGTAACCATTACTGGATTAGTGCTTATCCATCCATTTGTTTAATTGGCTTTAAATTCTGCTCCAATTGGGATGTTTAAGAGGGTGAATAAGTGAATTGCTCACAGTTTAGTTAACAAAACTTATAGGTTAAGCATGCTGATAGAAATAATTGTAATATTTTATGCTGTGGAATGCTGCATTCAGATAATTGTTCCAAAATTCTGAGAGTTCATTACTTTCTTGATGTGAATACAACGCCAATATTACATAAATAGGAAATATGAATGGCAACTGAGTTGATGACGATGATGGGTGGAACATGTAGGCATTCACTATGTTTCAACAGTACCTGTAGACATTCCATTAATACCACACTGTCCTTGCCAATTTAGGGAAACACTGTTATCTGCCCAATAGATGCTTTGGCTCAGCATGATCTTTAGTGTTACATGGACGCACCGTGGAAGAGGGTTTCACTCTACAATACTATCATACTTCCCATAGTTGCACTAAGAAAGGAAAGCAGAGGAGACTAAAGAGAGAGAGAGATAGTGACTGGCATCTAGAAAAGGTTAATTCCAGAGCTTGTTTGTTGAAATCAAAAATCTGTTATTATCACCAATTTGCACGTCACAGCTCTTAACTAGTAGTTCAATCCATAGAGGCAATTGACAGTTTAATATACCAGGACCAGCTTGGAGCATATTACTGGAAGGAGTTGACAAGAGTAGTTTTCCTTCCCCATAAGTTTAATGCTTCTTTAAGCCAACAAGCATAGTATTCATATTTAATCTCTTTGTCCTTCAGAATTCCAGTAAAGTTCGGCTTACCACTAAGGCCCAAGGACATCAATGCAAATGAAAATTGTTAATGGCTTAAACTTAAATCAATAACAGGAGACTTACTCTAGCTGATCTGAAGAGGTTGTTTGAACTTTTCTTGCATTAAACCCAGGTCCTAGCAGTGTTGTCCCAGGAGCTGATAATCTGCATTTCCTCTCTTCAGCAGAGTGTTCGTCCCTTTTTTCAATCACTCTATGAAAGGTGTATCACTCCTCACTGCTACAAGCCTTTATAGAACCAAAGGATTTGTTTTTGACTCAATGGTGCAAGAAGTCTTCTTGAAGCATTGTCATTAAGCAGTCTACCAGTAGGTGCTCCAACTGCACTTCAGATGCTTCCCACTTTAAATTAGCTTTTGAAGGCCCACAGGAAGGCATGTCTGGAAAATGAGCAGTCAATTGTTACTTACACACACTGGGGGGGCCAGTGAATTCCCCAGATCTTAATTTCAATCCAATGAGTATATTTCACAATCACTTCACCATTACAGAGTGCATGTATCAAACATAGAAGATAGAAAGGAGAGAGAGGGAAAACAGGGAAGTGTAGACCGGTTAGCCTGATATCAGTTGCAGGGAAAATATTGGCAACCATTACTGAGGAAGTGGTACTGGGCATTTAGAAACTAAGATAAAATTAGGCAGAGTGAACTTGAATTTATGAAAGGAAAATCATGTTTGACAAATCTGGTAGAATTTTTTTGGCATTTATAACAAGCAGAATAGATAAGAGCAAATCAGTTGATGTGGCGTACTTGGAGTTTCAGAGGGCTTTTGATAAGGTGCTACACAAAATTATTAAACAAACTTAGAATCCAAGTGTAATATATCCATGTTTGCTAATGCTACAAAGCTGGGTAGCAGTGTGGGCTGCGAGGAAGATGCAGAGAGGCTTCCAGGATATAGATAGGTTGAATGAGTAAGGGCTAGGCAGATGGAATAAAATGTGGAAGTATATGAGGTGTCTACCACTTTGGTAGAAAAATAAAGGGCAGAGTATCTTTTAAATGGCAAGAGATTGAAAGGATTTTGTGTTCAGGGAGACATGTCGCTTATACATGGAGGTATGACAAGCAAATGGGGCATTGGCTCTTATTGCAAAAGGGTTTGAGTTACAGGAGGAGAGACAACTTGCTCAAATTATATAGGGCCCTGCATCTGCAATATTGTGTGCCAATGTGCTGTTACTATCTAAGGAAGGGCATGTATGAGAGAGGGACTGCAACAAAAGTTCATTAGATTTTTTCCTGGAAAGGTGGATTTGATGTATAAGAAAAGATTAAACAGAATGAGCCTATGCCCTCAGGAGGTTAGAAGAATAGGAGGTGATCTCATTGAAACATATAAAATTCTTAAAGAGGTTGTCAGGGTAGATGCGGGATTGATGTTTCTCCATCTGTGGTATCTGGAATCAAGATTCACAGCCTCAAGGGATCTAGCGTTCAAGACAGAAAAGAGAAGACATTTCTTCACCTGGAGGATGTGAGTTTTTCAAACTGTCTCCTCAAGGGCTGTGGAAACTGATACGGAATGTATACAAGAAGAAGTGACGTATGTTTAAATATTAAGCTAATCAGGAGATATGGAGTAAATGCAGGAAAGTGAAACTGAAGTAAAAGATCAGTCACGATCATATTGAATGATGGGGCAGACATGTGGGGCTGAATGGCCTACTGCTATTGCTGTTCTTATGTTCCCTTGCTTAGTCAAAACCTGCTCAGGTTAAAAATCAACCCCTTAGATAAAATCAGCACAGCAGCAGACAAACGTTAGTCTGATCCAGAAATAATTGTCTGCTTTGTTCTGTTTCAGCTTGTGTCCAAATAGAAAATTGATAAATTGAAAAGACTGAAATAACTGTTTATTTTGCAACAATTGTTTTCAAAAAAACAACTAACATCCCCAACAGATGGAATTCTTAAGGTAATTTAGACTTTACATGAAATTGTAGCGATTCTTTCAAAATAATACAGAAAAATGCATTTGGCTAAACTGCTGCAAACATAATCCTTTTATGTTAATTACCATAATCCTGCCCAACATGGGAAAGCTTTTATACTGATCATTTGAAACTGTGATCATCTGGGGATGTGCAAATTAACAAAATCTGAAAAGAGAGCTTATATTAAAGGTTGAGTTTATTATATGGATTAGGAGACATGCACCTTCCAAAGCACAAAAGCTAGATGTTGGCTGTCAGTAATCTAAATGTTGTTCAGTTGAAGAACAACTTTCATATTTCATGTTGAATGGATACCTGAAACATCAAGCCTTGGTGCCCAATATTGTCAATGCTTTAGTTCATTTTGTTGTCTTGGAAGTTGAAGCGAATTCTTCATCCGCAAATGAAGACAGTTGAAATAGAATCAAACAGTACTGGTTAGAGCGTCAGGAACCTCATTGATTGTATTAAACATTGTGGTTTCTATTTAATTAGCTATGTGAAAATCAAGATGGCAAACAACAGCGGTCTGTTGATTAAGTTTATATTTTAAGTAGGAATATTCATAGATAACAAACAAGTCAATCTTCACCATACCATTGAATGATGTAATGCAGAACAAGGCCATTTGGCTTATCGTGCTCAGACTGGATCTTTGCCAGCTATCCATTTGGCATCACTCACCTGTTGATGCTTGTTCACACTGAAGAATAGGCAAGTGAATAAAAAATGTAATAAAATCATCACTGCCTCAGAGTGCCCCGACTTGATTTTTGAGGGTTTGAAAATTTTTTGAACTATGAAAACAAAAAAAAACATGGATGTTGAGGATGAATAGTTGGCATGATTTGTAGAAATGAAAACCTACAGGAGGATAGGATGTCAGAGTGGCAGCTCCATAAAAAGTAATTCAGAGGGGGCAAGTAATGGCACCAATAGGCAACATTAAGTCAAATCCCAAAGCATCTTTCATAAGTATATTTGGAGCAAGCAGGTTTAACTTAAGTTTAATTTTCTTTTCACTTTTCTTTCAACACATCATTTGATGTAACTATATCATAAGACTGAGCAGTGGTTGAACCCTGTTTCTGTTTCCATGGAGAATGACACTTCTGTTAAGATTGTTTGCTGCACAGTAACTTTCTGTGTGTAATAAGGGAGAGACGAGCCTTGTTAAAACTCAACAAGGCTGGATGGTCAATGCTTTACCCACAGTAACAAGCTGCTATGTTAATATATCTAATGAGAGGTATCAGATGTAGGGCCTTGGCTCAGTTTCAAGATTGTAGTAAGTGGCACGATGTCCTGTGCCAGTGTGCATGAATGCCCTTCCTGGATTCAAACCTTCAGTTTGAATGTCATCGGAGAACAGGAACATACAGTGTGTCAACCACATCCTACAATCGCTTGAGAAACTCAGGAGGCAATAAGATACATTTAGCCCAATTTCTGAAATGGGATAAGGAAAACCCAGAATTCACAATTCAATCCCCATATCCCCAGCTTCTTTACAACTGTCATCACCATCTTCAAACTTTCACAGAGTCCGGAGCCACCACACTGAAACTAGCACAGCTATCAAGAAACTGAGTCGAGGACATCCTGACAACACGAAGGATGGCATGGTAGTGCAGCTAGTAGAGTTGCTACATCACAGCTCCAGCAACCTGGGTTCGATCCTGACCTCGAGGGCTGTCTGTGTGGTTTGCATGTTCCCCCTACTGTGACTATGTAAGTTTCCTCTGGGTGTTCTGGTTTCCCCCCCACATGCTAAAGATGGGCAGGTTGGTGGGTTAATTGGTCATTACAAGTTGGTACGCTTTAGTGGTAGAATCTGGAGGAATTGATGTGAATGTTGAGAGCATTAAAAACATTGTTACACAGTAACTGGGTGTTCAGCATTGTCTCAGTGGGCTGAAGGGCCTGTTTCTGTGCTGTGTAGCTCTATGACATTATTTCAGATACAGGTATCTGACGGATCCTGTGTAACATTTTTGGGTTCCTCTTTCATTAACTTAATATAATTTCTTACATTGTCCACTATTACAGGAGGTGGTTTGGCTCTTTGAGCCTGTGTCACTGTCAGGGTCTTCTTTTATACAGTGGGTGTACTGTGGCCCTGCCCACAATAAGCCCCTCTCACAAACCCCACACAAGCCTCACACGCAAAAGGATGTTTGGGCTTGCAGTTCTCCATTTGCCCAGGGCTTCTATTACTCCTCTACTGAGAAAAGTACACTCCAACTTTTATAAAACAATGGACCATCTGTTACCATGAATATCATGGGAATGATGAGATGTCCAAGTGTGGAATCACTCTGATGATCCACACGTGGATTAAAGATCTGAATTCTAGAGGTGACTTGTGACTGAACATTTGACCTTAAAGGAACACTTGACTGAATGTGGCATCGAAGCGAGCTGGTAAAACAGGTCAAAGGAACAATCCTCCAATAGCATGAGCAACAAACTCGCACAAAGGAAAATACATGCGGTCAATCATCCCAGCCCCATAACATCGCAGTCGGGGCAGTGTCCTGGGCCCAACTGTTTCACCAATGGCCTTCCTTCCATCGCAAGGTCAGAAGTGGGGATGTTCACTTATTTTTGCACAGTGCTCCATTCCATTCACCACAGCTCAATAAATGATACAGCCCATGCCTGCATGCAACAAGTTCTAGATAACATTTGCATATGGATTGATAGCAAGTAATATTCACAACACAAGTGCCAGGCAATGACCATTTCCAACAAAAGAGAGTCTAAGCCCCTACCCTTGACATTTGATGGCATTATTGTTGAATTCCACACTGTTAATAACCTTGGGGTCCAGGTTGAACAAGAAGCTCAAATGGACCAGCCACCATAAAGACTGTGCCTATAAATACTGATGAGAGGCTTGTTTCCTGACAACCCAACATCTTTCCATCATCTATAAGCCACAACTCATTTTCAAAGTGGTAAACTGTCCATCTGTCTCGATGAGTGCTGCACCAACAATTCTCAAGAAGCCTGGCTCCAACCAGGATAGAGCAGCACATTTGATTGGCACCCCATCAACCACCCTAAACACTCCTTCCCTCCATCATTGGCTCACAACTGCATCATTTATCATCTATAGAGTGAACTGCTGTTACTTGCCCAGACTACTCTGACAGCTCTTCTGTAACATCTACTACCAAGAAGGACAAGGCAGCAGGTGCATGGGAACACCATCACCTGCAGGTTCCTCTCCAAGTCTCTCACCATCCTGACTTGGAAATATTTTGCTGGTGCATCATTCTCTGAATCCTGGAGCTCCTACCCAACAATATTGCAGGAGCACCCTCACTGGAAGCACTGCAGTGGTTCAGGAAAGTGGCTTACCACCACACTCTCAAGGACAATTTGGGATGGGCAAAAAATGTTGCCCTTACCAATGACAACCGGATCCCAGAGATGAATTGAAAAGAAAACTTTTGCTACATTTTGAGGTGACATTAGTTTCCTGGCCTTTGTAAGATGAGCCATGCTCTTTGGTTTTAGTGACAGCCACATATAAGCAGACAATAGAAAATGCAATACAGTTTTAAATATGATTAAAAATGGATAGCATATGTCCTTTTCCCCTTCAAAAATATACTTCCAAAATCAATTTACATAGCCTGGTGACAAGGATTGTACCCAGTGTCTGCAGACAGATTGTAGAGTTACATTAGTAGGGATGAATCAATTATGCAGTGAATGATAATCATTTACTTTCATGGAATTTTAAATATTGTAAAGCCATTGCTTTATACTTTAAGCCAGTGGAATGTGTACATCTGTGCCTGAGAAATATGTGTTTAGTATTTCAAGGTAACATGCATTCCCTTCATTCTCATATCTTCTAATTGCGCTTCGCTGACACGTGAGGCAGCAGGCACAGTTTTCATGTGAATTTGATCACTCCTACATAAAACGCAGCATCTCATTAGTCAAAGCTGACTTGGGTTACCTTGACATTAGGCAGCTTTTACTTGCATGAAAAGCAGCATTAAGTATTACACACACTAATTGTGTGTGACATTGAGGACCCAAACAAAACACCAGATCTGTTGGGGTGGATACAGGACATACGAGCTAAACATATTAGCAGCAGCAGCATAAACCTTCCCTACGGGAAGCACAAGGAAATCAAACAGTTGATGTTTCAGGTTGAGACCCTTCAGCAGGACTGGAAAGGAAGAAGACAAAGCCAGAATGTAGGGAGAAGGGGAGGAATACAAGCTGGCAGGTGATAGGGGAGTCCAGGTGAGAGGGGAAAGGTAGGTGGGTGGGGGAGAGGGGATGAAAGGGAATGATGTGAGAAGCTAAAAGGTGATGGGTAGAAGAAGCAAAGGGCTGAAGAAGAAGGAATCTGATAGGAAAGGACAGTAGATCATGGAATAACGGGAAGGAGGTTGGGAACGAGAGGGAGGTGATGGGCAGGTTGTGAGGGTGGGGGAGGGGAAAGACAAAGGGTGAGGTAACCTCAGGAATGAGGGAAAACAAAAGGGGGAGGGAAGGAAAGGGAGGGAAAAATGGAAAACAGAGGGAAGGGGTTACTGGATGTTAGAGAAATCAATGTTGATGCCATCAGTTTGGAGACTACCAAGGCGGAATACAAGTGTTGCTCCTGCAAACTGTGTCTGGCCTCAACATGGCAGTGGTGGATGCCATGGATAGACATGTTATTATGGGAATGGGAAGTGGAATTGAAGTGGCTGGCCACCGGGAGATTCTGGCTGTTGTGCTCCTCCACATTTTTTATTCTGGCTTCTGCCCTCTTCCTTACCAGTCCTGATGAAGGATTGCAACCTGAAATGTCGATTGTTTATTTCCCTCCATAGATGCTGCCTGACCTGCTGAGTTCCTCCAGCACAGCACGGTAGTGTAGCGGTTAGCGCAATGTTATTACAGCGCCAGCGATCAGGGTTCAATTCCCGTCACTGTCTAAGGAGTTTGTACGTTCTTCTGTGTCTGCGTGGGTTTCCTCTGGGTGCTGCAGTTTCCTCCCACATTTTAAAAATGCACAGGTAGGTTAATTTGGGGTTTAAAATGAGCCGCGAGGACTCATTGAGCTGGAAGGGCCTGCTATCACGCTGGAAATTAAAATTAAAAAAAAAATTATAAATTTATTTTTTGTGTGTTGCTCCAGATTCCAGCATCTGCAGAATCTCTTGTGCCTATGAGGAAATCAAAGGCAGGCTGATCAATTGAATGACTTGACCTTCTCTGAGCTGAACATTGTGCTTGAATGGTGGTAATTACTGAACTCATGGTCTTTGGTTAGGTTCCAATTTTATGTTATTTCACAATTAGAGATTCAGAGCATATTAAGTATCAATTATTTTACTGAGGGTCTCAGCAAAAAAGACGCATTCCTATTGTGGGCCCATTGGCATAGATAGGTGATTTTATCTTAATATGGAGTTGCATCCTGCTCCCTGACCAGGGTACCCTTGCTCAAGGCCGTGGAATCTTTGTGGCTTTAATGTTCTAGAGATGTCACCCAAAAGCTCACAACCTCTATCATCAAAGTACAATTCAATGACAATGAGATTAATCTGAGATCACCATCCCCAAAGAAGGGTGAATGATGGACAATAGCAGAGTCCAGAGTCAAGATAAATTCTGTTTGTTTATTTGCCATTTTAAGTCATCATGAACAAATTTGCTTTAAGAGTATTCATGTTGCCTCAGAAAAATACAGAATCCAGCAATGCAAGAAACTCCTTTCTGCCCTGCCTTGTGAGGGAAGACCCAAAGTCTGGCATTTCCCTGTTATAAATTCCCTGAAATGCACAATGTGGCTACAGGATAGGGGGAGCCAAAGGGGGAAAGATGGAGTCAATGACTAGGGAATGGAGTTTCTGGTTGGAATCAAAATCAGAGGCTTTATTTTTCTAATAATTCATTTGGGGAATCTTCTGTTCATCCAATAGTAATGCCAGACAAGTAGCTGAAGACTCAAGGACAACAGGGAGGTGACAGCTGCGTAGGGTTAGACTGTTCAGTGTAGATTTAGAATATCTACCGATCCACCAGGTAAGTAAGAAGCATGAGGTGGTCAGGAATGGATTTTAG
>JARFYF010000060.1:14404210-14414468 GCA_030265395.1 Rhina ancylostomus | reverse complement strand
TTGTGTTATGGTCCTGAGTTGGGAAGGGAAGACATTGCATTTCATTCTCCAGTGATGATGTGTTAGATTGGAATACAACCAGGCAAGGTCAGGCCCAGCTAACTTGGTGGAGGGGAGGTTTTGAAGGAAGGTAGTATGATCCACTGAGAGTGGCTGCTGGCAGATTGAAAAGGATGAGGTGGGACAGTTCATTGTAGTTACGGTGACATGGAATGTCACTTGTGACTTTGATCCGTCCAATCAATTTCTTTTTATCAATTGTTGCAAGTTATGAAACATAACACCAAATTTGGGCATGACCAGGTCCCAAAAATAGCAATCTATTGTACTGATGTGAGTGGAAGCATAAATATTGACTAGGACAGCAAACCAGTGTCTGTTGAACTCTTAGCTATTACCACTGGAATTTGGACATCTGTAATACCATGCAATTAAAGGAATGTTTTATAATCCATGGATTTTGAAATGATCCTTGCCTAGTACATTGAATGATGGAATTGAGCAGAATATACTGCAAAATGAAATGCAGGTCTCTCAGAGTCTGAAACAGAGTGATTGTTTCATGCTTTATATTGAAGAATAGTTGGTGCTGATTGATTCCACCTGTCTTTTTTGTTTAGTTGTGGGTAGAATGGTCTTTAAGTTCAAAGTTATTATTTTATGTTGAATTTCCAATATTTCTGTCTCTATGATTGAAAGTTACGAGTTCAGAGAACAGAGGCTGGTTGGAGTCCAGCAACAATAACGTTGGCCAATTTCTGACTCCATCTCTCAGTTCCTGCAGTATAATTCTGGCAAACTGACAAGGTATAAACTAAACGGCAAATGCCCATGCATGGGATTCAGGTGCAGGTTCCCAGTACTTGGCTGGGTTCCATTTGCTACAGATAGATCTGTCAAATTCTCAAAAGAGTACAGTTATGTACATGGGTAGTGTTTCCTCTAACTCACTGTTGCAGGCACAGAACATTCTTCATGGTTGTACACTTCTGATTTTTAAACTTAATCCAAAAGGAAATTGTCAAATCAGAATTGAATCTGTCAAAGCTAATCTCAACTCTGGGTGTATTTACCCAACAATGTAGCTATGTTTGCTTGAAGCAGTTTTGAATTTCCCAGTCCTGTTATTGGGAATCCAGGTTCACGTCCCAACCAGCAAACTAACAGAAACAGAAGACTCCTTGGAAAAAGAATCCAATCACTGGCTATTATTTGGAGTTTGGTTGCCCTTAATTACAGGTTTTCCCCACAAATCCTAAAGTCACAAGCTGTAAAACACATAGGGCAGCCTTAGCCTGATGCAAGTCTCTGTTCTTCTTGGGCATACTACAGTGCTTGTCTCCTGTACACAGTGATGGTGAAATTAGTCAGTGAGGAGGCACTAATCCCATTTAAAGTAATTAGTTGCTGCTATTTAAAGGGCAATGTCCACAACTACTTACCTAACAGTTTTATTTAAGTATTAAATGCTGATGACATTGTTTGCAGGGGTTTCTTAATTGACTCTATTAAAGAAGCTGAACAAATGTGTAAACATTACTTGATTACCTGGCGATCATAGCTGTAGTGATATTTATTCAGTCTTGGACAGGAAGTGGTTGAGGTTAAACAAAAAGACACATTCAAACATAACACAGAATGATTGAATTATAATAGCACAAAAGGAGGCCATCCTTCAAGCCCTAACTGGCTCCTGGTGAGGAACCAGTCAGCCCCATCCACCTTCACTTTTCCCATGTTCAAGCAAATTATTTTCCTTTAAATGTCTATTTGAAAACCCCGATTGACCTTGCAAGAGTTCTAGATCATAACCACTCCCTCTTCCCTCTGCCCCCATATCTTTCACCTATCACTTTAAATCAGTGTTCCTTCAGTCTTTGAACCATCTGCTAATGGAAGCAGCTTCTTTCTACCATCTCTATACCCATCGTGATTTTGTATGTTTGAAACCTGCACTCCAAGGAGAACAAAACCAGCTTCCCTGGTCTAACCTTGTAACTGAAATAGATTATCCCT
The DNA here is from genome assembly GCA_030265395.1 of Rhina ancylostomus. Classification (NCBI taxonomy): domain Eukaryota; kingdom Metazoa; phylum Chordata; class Chondrichthyes; order Rhinopristiformes; family Rhinidae; genus Rhina; species Rhina ancylostomus. Next base: position 14,412,452 of record JARFYF010000060.1, on the reverse strand, counting down.
CTTCAACATAATCTTAACTCCTTGTATTTACTTGATTATAGAGAAGTTGTTGTCCTAGTATTTTGAATTCAGTGCTGTAATGCTGTGACAGGTGCCGTGTGTCTTATGTTCAAACAACCCATGTGGCAGAAAGATTGGCATGAAATCTATTCTAGGTCATCCACTCCATGTGATAACAGTGAGACAGCATTGACCCCTTTTTCAGTATCACCACTGACATTCTAAAGATACAATTACAAGCCCCCTTCCACACGCACAACAACATAACAAGATGCATCTGTTAATGTTCACAACAAACAAGCTTAAGGAATCTATTGATTTATTTGTCTTTTGAACCATATCCAACAGTTAAGGGAAATACTTTTCTCAGAAATAATCAAAATACTCGCCTGTTATCTCTAAGAAAAAAAGATTGAGGATGTTCTTTGCAAGTGTGTTCTCTGTTCTTTTCCAACTTCCATTCTGCAGCACTTCACCCATGGACCCTCTGGTGTTTCTTGACCTATGATGCAGAAGTTATTTTGGAAATCAGTTGGATGTCTTTTTAGTTCATCACACTCTGGATGCCAAACTCTGGCACAGGTGCAAAATGATTTGGAAGTATTTCTGACCTAAATTCAATGAATTAGGTGAAGTGCTACTCAAATAAATGTATGAAAAAGCCAGCCTTTGAAAACTGAAGTCATGAAGTTCATTGGTTCTTTTCATTGATTCTGCAAGAGTATTTTTTTTGTTTGTAACATTGTTTTAATCTCCAACGCGATGGGTATGGTATTCATATGAGTGACTCGCTTGATTGGTTTCCATTGTAGCATTCCATCCACGCAGAATAATATGGCACTGCAAGACGCTTTTCGGCCCATTGGCACCTTGTTAGCTGTAAAATAGTTTTTTCCACCTCATGTTATGATGATATATCTTTATTAGTCACATGTATATTGAAACACACAGTGAAATGCATCTTTTTCACATAGAGTGTTCTGGGGGCAGCCCCCCAAGTGTTGTCATGCTTCTAGCACCAACATAGCATGCCCACAGCTCCTAACCCGTACGTCTTTGAAATGTGGGAGAAAACTGGAGCACCCAGAGGAAATCCACGCAGACACGCTGAGAACATACAAAGTTCTTACAAACAGCAGCCGGAATTGAACTCGAGTCCCTGGCACTGTAACAGCATTACGCTAACTGCTGCACTGCCGTGCAACCTTGTCAGTTATGGTACATCAAGCTTTTTTTTAATTGGGATGTTTCTCACTCCATTATCTCTTCAGTGGTTAGTTCGAATCTCACCACTTTCTGGATGAAAAAACTCTTTTCATTTCCCCTCCCAGTCTATTACCAATTATTTTAAATATGTGCCCCCCAATAACAATTGCTGACCATATTAAGGAAACTAGTCTTTCTTTCTAACTCCCTCATAATTTTGTAAATTAAGTCTCACCTTAGCCTCCAGTGTTCCAAAGAAATTAACTTATAACTAACCAATCTTTTTGTACAGCTGTGATTCTTCATCCCTGGCCAAATCCTCATAAAGGATTTCTAGTATTCTGTCTGGCACATTCACATCCTTCCTGTACAGTGGTAACTAGGACTATATCTGGTTACTATAGAAGTAGAGAAACTACTTCTGTGGAGTAACTTCTATAGTTCACCCAGAAGTTCCCTGCTATTATATTCTGTGCCTTGTCCATTATAAAGAAAAGTCCCATCCACCTTCCTGACATGCCATCATCTTGTCCTTCTGTCTGTGGAGATCTACAGATGTTCAGTCCAAGCTTTCTCATTTTCCTTTACTCTTTATATTTGTATACTTTCTTACAACAATGAAGGAGGGCATTTGTACCATTGACTCTATGCTGACTCATAGAGCAATCCCATTTCACTGACGAATTTTCTCTACTTCTCAGTATCTTGTGATTTATTACCCAGTTGACATTCCTCAACTTTGGATTGAATTCCATTTGCTGCCTTTCTGCCCATGTCACCAGTTTGCCAGCCCATCATATGCAGCTTCTTAATTTAACAACAGTCACTTCCAGATAGCAAAGAGGAGAGGGTGTTTCCGATAAAGCTCTTCACCTGAAGACCTGCACGTGCTGACCCAAATGTTTCTTCTGAGCATGTTAGAAGAGGTGGTCTTCAGCTTTTTAATCCATCAGTTATACAGAGTGGGCCACAGAATGTTGTGCAGATGTTTGGGTGGGAGGGTTCAAGGTAGCGTGAGATTGTGAGTCAATACTGAGGGTTGGAGCCCTGAAGGAGAGCTTCCAAATAAATTACTTAAAGGGACCTACCAGAACTGGTATCCCAGTGCCACGTTGGAACCTGCTCAGGAAAGCTACCTTTAAATTAACCACCAATACAAAATCCTGATTGAATTGTGAGTGACCAGTGGCTTAGATCAATGTGACCTCATTCTGCCTGCCAGCATTGTAAATGCATGTGAGGCTTGTGAGGGCTGATCCCGAGACTGCACACTCAGATTGACCATCTACCCTATCGGCGGGGCTGTCCCTCGCCACATTGGTTCAGTGTCGGCATTAATCACGCTGACCCTCAAACCTAGGTCAGTGAGTCTTCCTTCAAAAGGGGGAGAGAGAATGAGATTGAACTGAGTGGGAGTCAGGGGAGAGTCGGATTAGACCAAATGGGATATTGATGGGTATGGGTAATGAAGGGAGAGTAGGACTAAATTGTGTGGGATATTGAAGGGATTGGGATGAGATTAGACAATTTGAAGGGTATAAGGAATGACAGGAGAGTGGGATTCCAAGTGGTTGAAGGTTTCAAGCATGAAGATAGTGTGAGATTAAACTGGGTGGAATGTTGAGGAACGAGGAGGAAATGAGTTTTAACTGGTTGGAATATTAAAGAGTGAGGGGAGAGTGAGATTAGATAGTGAGGTATTAAAGGCACAGGGAGTGAAGGGAAAGAGGGATCAGGTTAGGTAGGTCAGTTGGTGTAACCAGGGCTGGCAGAGACTTCCCCATCCTGACCTAGGGGGACCCACTGACCATCAGCATCACAAACCCAGCCATGGTGCCACATGATGGTCCTTTCCTACCATGCCAGCTTTAAACATTTTATTTGAGAAAAATAACTTAATACTTACAAGAGCGTAGGAGACTGAGGGGTGATCTCATAGAGGTATACAGTGTAAAATCATAAGGGGCATAGACTGGGTAAGCAGTCTTTTTCCAGGGTTGGCAATTGAAATTTAGAGGCCATAGTTAGAAGATTAGAGGTGAAAGGTTTAATAAGAATTTGAGAGGCAACGTTTTTACACAGTGGGTGGCAGATATATGGAACTAGCTGCCAGGGCAAGTGGTTGAGGCAGGTGCATTTGATACATTTAAAGAAGTATGTGGACAGGTATATGGGTGACAAGAATTTAGAGGGATATGGGCCAAGTGCTGGGAAATGGGATTTGCTTGAATATAAGCGTTGGTTGGCATGGACACGTATCGGCTGAAGGGCCTTTTTTCATGCTGTACAACTCTCTGACTCTGTGGTTCTAACCTACATTCTGGATGTGCTCACAACAAGGTTCCTGTGGATTGGTAAGTCTCCCAAAATGACCCTCAACTGTAAAATTGTTTTGACCATTCTCCTGCTTTTCATGTGCTTTATCGTTTTGTAAAGGTGATCACCTTAACAGTCATTTTGTGCCAGGTTGCAGTCACTGGGAGCAATGGCCAAATCTGTAGCTAAATGTTGCTGCTTCAGTAATTCCTGGGATTGGGATTCCTCCCCACAGAATGGGATATTGGAGTCACCTCTACATTGTCGCTTTACAACACTCCCGATGATGGCTTTGTGTCTCAGGAAGTTCATATTTGTAAAAAGTAACTTAACTCAGAGAATATTCAGTCCAATAAAAAAAAACTCCATCCGCTGGAAGAAAGAGGGAAAATACATCACAAATATTGTTCATGTGGTGTGTAACTCAGTGAGGCTTCAGTACCATAAAGTGGTGCAATTTAGTGAGGCCATACAACGAGTCATAAATAAGTTGGCATTTGTCCAACAAAAGCAGCTAACAGATAAATAGATCAACTTTTTTATTGAATAGGAGACCTGAAAGTCTGTTTCATATTATTTACGGGCATTCTCCACTTTTTTTAGGCTCCCCTTTATCTAATGAGCAATGAAAGGGAAGCCCACCTGTCTTTTATCTGCTACTCAAAAGGCTGAGCAAGATCCCTTCTCGTGGAGAGAGTTGCTCTTAACAGTTGTCATTAACTTTTCCTGATTGGTCCTTCTCATTGGTTGTGTGGCGCAGGGCAAATGCAGACCAAGCCCAACCACTCCATACATCCACCCAGTGCTGGATGCAGGGTTGATCCTCTTGTGAACCATCAAGAGAGAGGCTGCAATCACCTCCATTCAAAAAGGGGCATTTTATCCCAGGAATGTTACTTCAGTTGAAATTAATGAAAGTTGTTTTTATTTAAACTGTGCAGATGATCCTGAGCATCTCAGGAATAATTATGAACTAATTGCAGTGGTTTACAGTTGTCAGAAAGCACAATAGTGCATTCAAAGTGTTCAGCAGCTGGATTGGAGGCTCATTAATGATTGAAGGCTTCTGTCACTCCTTTGTGTCTCCACCGTTTTCTAACCATGAGAGATCATGAAGCAGAGCCTGCAGTTTCACAAATATTTGCCCACAGTGGGATCAATATTCAAGGTACGTTGGCGGAATGTACTTCACACAGATTAAGTGGAAGGATTGATGCTTAACTCATAATTACCGGGGTTCTGAAATAATGACATATTTTAAATTAGTTGGTGCTCTTCCCAAAATAGCAAATGGGAATTTAGATAAAGCCAAAACAATGAAGAAAGCATTGGTTAATGCTTTGATACTGATGTCCTCTAGTTATCTCTTCTCCACAAGAAGAAACATTCCCTTTGTATCTACTTCATTTCACATTTTTAAAGCCTCTGTTACATCCCTCCTCAGCTTTCTTTTCTCAAGAGAAGCATCCCAGTCTTGCTTTTGGATTTCTGGTATCATTCTTTTAAATCACTGCGTCCTCTCTGCTGCTTCCATATCCTTCCTATTTATACCAACGGGAACTGGTATGCATGGCGTTGAGAGTGTCTGAGTGGAATTGCTGGAAATGTTTTTGGGAGAATCGATGGCTTATTTATTTATTGACAAATCCATTATAATCCTTAATAAAAATATACTTGTTTTAAAGTTTTTGTATTTTGAGAATATTACTTGGAGGTTAAGCCTTATGAGATTGTTTAGCACATGCTGTAGATCACATTTATATACATCATTCCAATAATATAGAGGTGTGGGTGTTAAAGCTAAGAGATTACAAATTATTGATAGGAATGGAATTTTTACAATAAAGTAATGGTACATCGATGAAAAACTTGCAATTGTAACAATGAGGAAGTTGTTAGTGCACATCGCCACTACTGCTGATTGCAACTTCCCACATCTGCTGATGTTCTGTTAAATGTGGAAGTCCAGTTGTTACTGCCAGGTTTGCCCTTTTCCTCCACATGCCATGTAGTTGCAATCTTTTCAAAAGCAATCAACCCAAACTCATGGGCTCGACGTGAACTTCAGCTCTTTGTTCACTGTTTTTAATGAAATAGTCAAGAGGAGCTTCACCCACTGACCAGCAAGATGCTTGAGCTTGCTAGACAACTGCCCCTGGAGTGCTCCCTTTCTTGCAGCAGGCCTCAAGCACACGTTTCCACCGGGAGGCTGGCTGCCAGATAATCAGAGGCCCAGCACCACCATAGACTCATTGTATGTTCAAAGCTGGTGTTAAAAATGAATGTTTCTGAGCTTATTTGACATTCATAAAGATCTCAAACCACTCAGGTACTATCACACTATAAAAAAGTTTTCAAACATGTTTAAGTTACCTTTTTTGTTAAAAAAAGAACAAAACAAAACAATAAATTACATTAAAGCAAATCCAAAGGAAATTTACTTCCAATTATGGTTCTACAGACAGCTGTTTTCCCTTTGATTTCCTTGGACTACAGGATGTGTGCCAGGTCAAACCAGGCATGGGCTCAGTGGGCAGGTTTCCCAGTCTAAGGCACCTAGGAAGTGGCACTTAGCTGGAGTTAAAGGATTAAATCCAGCCTGTGTCATGGAGTCATAGAGACATGCAGCACAGCCACAGGCCCTTTGGACCGCCAAGCCAACTATCAACCACCCACTTAAACTCATCCAATTTTATTCTTCCCACAGTCCCATCAACTTGCATCAGATTCTACCACTCACCTACACACTAGGGACAATTTACAGTGGCCAAACAACCTATCAAAACCTTGCATCTTTGGGATGTGGGAGGAAACTGAAGAACCAGGGGAAACCCACTCAGTCACAGGGAGAACATGCAAACTCCACACAAACAGTACCCGAGGTCAAGATTGAACCTGGCTCTCTGGCGCTGTGAGGCAGCAGCTCTACAATCTGCACCACTGCACTGCACTGTTCTCGGGAGTCCTGAAGGTCTGTCAAAGAAAGTGAGTGAAAGCCACCAGATCCATGCGGATCTGTTGGCTGCTAAGCAAAAGGTGAGGACAATTGCAAAAGTTAAGTGTTGTTAAATGATATGCCGTTAAGTTGTAATAACAGACCAAAGCAACTCTTTTGGCCCTAAAAATCAAATTTTATGTCCGTGTGTTTTCACCTGCACAGGACAACACTAAAATTTGGAGAATTAAGATTAATAATTGTTTTAAATTTAATATCTCTCCTTTAATTCCATGTATATATCACATTTTGTTTTGTTTTGCTTTCTGTTGAGTATTCCAAAACCTTTGAGAATTCTTCAGTCCGATTGGTTGCTCAGCCTGGTTGATGACTTCACTGATGCTTGGCAGCAGAGATCCCCTAAATTACATGTTTAGTCAGAAAGGAAGACTCCACATTGCAGAAGACACTTTTTTGGGGCAGCAGCTTTCTTGGAGGTTAACAGCAAATGCTGACTGGAAATATCTAGCCAAATGGAAATTCTGTTAAGCTATTGGTTATATAATCATGCAGATAAATGGCAAGCAATAATGCCTACATTCAACAGAATAATTTATAGAAGCTAATTAATATTTGAAACAGACATGAATAGAAGCCACTAAATGGTAAAAGTACATTCTGCCAGTCTGCATTGGTTGTTACCCAACACATGAGCAAATAGTTCATCAAGTACTTACAGCCAGCCCCTTGAGCAGTATCATACACTTGATTTTGTTTTCCAGTGTAAATCTGTCAGAGATGATTTAACAATGGATTTACTCTGGTTCCCTGTCATAACTTGAGTTTTATATGGGCAAAAAATTATATTCTCCTGCTGTCCATTTGGGAAATGAGGAATATGGACATGATCTCTGAATCCATGTTTTAGTGCCACTGAGGAGTTGAATTGATTGCAGTGAATGTATTTGCATTAGATTCCTGTGAAATTTAAATCATTCACAAAATGTTGAATATTCTCATCATCAGCAGGCTTCAGGGAAGTTGTTGCAATTGCAGTTCTGGCTGTCATTGGCTAGTAGTATATAAATCTGTAATTGGATTTGCATGGCTAATTAGGTATGAATGGCAGCTACAATCCGCTGTGTAACCCTGCCATGCTGTACATTTGTTTACAATTGTTACTTGAGATACCAGTGTTCGGGTTTGCCTGTGTTGAATTTATTTTACCTCTGAATAGTCCTGAAGGATATACTGGTGAGGACTCCTTGTAGTTTGTTAATTCACACTCTGTATCTCATCACTATCACCTGCAAAATTAACAAGCATGAGAAGTGATTCAGAGGAGATTTAAGAGGATGTTGCTGGAGAATAATTGTTGTGAGGAGATCATGCTCAGGTTGGGCTGTTTTCTTTGGACTGAGGGGTGATTTAGTTGAGGTGTATAATCATTAAATGAGATCTGGACTGGGTAAACAGTTACTGACCTCCTGCAGTAATTTGAGGGCAAAGATTTAAGTCAACTGACAAAAGGAAGTTGAGAAAAAATATTTCCTTCAACTGGGGTGGTAGGGGTTTGGGACTCACTGCCTGAAAGAGTGATAGAGGCAGAGTTCCTCACTGCATTTAAAAAGCATTGGAATGTGCTTAGAGCATAGAAAAACTACGGCACAATTCAGGCCCTTCGGCCCACAAAGCTGTGCCGAAACACAAAGCTGTTTCTTCTCTTGAAGAGTTGTGCTCTTGAAGAGCCAAAGCCTGCAGTCTGGGAAGTGGGATTAACCTAAA
>JARFYF010000060.1:14349483-14363307 GCA_030265395.1 Rhina ancylostomus | reverse complement strand
TAGTTGATGGATCAATTACTGTCCATGTATACCAACTAAAATATAACACTGGCAATTAACATGAATTTTCTGCCCTGGAATTTTAGTTATCAGTTGCAGCTTATTTGCCAAGAAACCTGCTGTACAAATATTATAATGTCTCAGAACAAATGAAATGACAGATCACGAAGCATAAGTAAATCTATTTTTTTCATTTCTAACATCTCTCTTTCTTCTGTCACATTCAAATTGTGTGGTTGATTCAGTGAACTTTCCACGACCACATTACAGGGAATTCAGGAGAGGAGGGTTGAATCGAATTGCTTGTGCTTTGTTGCACTGCGTCAACTTGCTGCTCAGTGCTTGCTTTAGCCAACCTGATTTTTGATCCAGTTTGAAACAACAGCAGTCCATGAATGTGCAGAATGAATCAGTTTCCAAGCAAGTGCTGTTATAACCCATGGCACCATCTGTTGAATGGGTGTGTAAGCACTACCCTTGCTGAAGAATAATCTAAATACTAACATTGCTGAGTACTTGTGATGCTTGTGCCTTGGATCAACTTGGTGTTTTTGTACAATGTAAAATTACATTTTAAAATGCTGAATAATAACTTCAATGTGTCTCTCTTCTGGCATTGGGACTAATTGTGAGGAATAACAATAGAAGTAAAATATTTGGTGGTTAACAAATGCAGGCATTTATGTCAATATTAAAAAATCTTAAACGACTGAGAAATAGTAGACAGTCCTGTGGATGCTCAATATGACTGTTCTGTTTTTAAACATACTTCAGATGTGTTGAAAATAGAAATAGTGAGCAGGGGTGCCTGAGTAAGTGTAATCCTGTCCTTAGGCCAATGAGAACCCTCCACTCTCCTCAGTCCTCTAGGTCATTGCCATACACCAATGGAAAACTGGAGAAAGGCCTCTTGAATTAGTACCAGCATAATGCTGACTCTTTCCTTCTTTAATATCGACTTTCCAGTTATATGCATATTTATCACGACCAGGCAGAAGAGATTTAGTTTAATTTGGCATTGTGTTCAACAGACATCGTGGGCCAAAGGGCCTGTTCCTGTCCTGAATTGTTTTTTGTTTGATTTTTATATTGTTCTTTTCATAGCCTTGGATTATTATAAAACCAGTAAAGTAGTTTTGAAGTGCTGTCACTGTTTCAGTGTAAGAAACAAAATGACTAATTTGCACACAGCAGGATCCCACACACTCCGTGTGGTTGTGACTGAATGAATGTTTTTGTGATGTTGGTCAGGGGATAAATGCCAGCCACAACACCATGGATGACTCTCCAACTCTTCCTCAAAGTAGTCCCCAGGGATCTTTTGTGTGGGACATTAAACCAAGGCCTGCTCTTCCCTCTCAGGTGGAAGGGAAAGGCATCTTATCAGAGCAGAATAGGTGGATGTATTCCTGATGGCTGCGCCAATATTTAAAGCTCAAGTGATATATGGCAATTCATAATGTGGCTACTGCATCCCTGCATTACAACTATGACTGCACTTACCAAGACTGGAGGGTTTGAGTTGTAAAGGGAGGCTGGACAGGCTGGGACTTTTCTCCCTGGAGCTTAGGAGGGGTGTGGATAAAGTGAATGGTCAGTCTTTTTCCCGGGGCAGAGGAGTCTCAAATTAGATATAAGGTGAGAGGGGAAAGATTTAAAAGGGAACAGAGGGGCAAATTCTTCACAGAGAGGATGGTGGATATATGGAACAAGCTACCAGAGGAAGACATAGAGGAGGGTACAATTACAATGATTAAAAGTAATTTCTACAGGTATGTGGATAGAAAGGGTTTAGAGGGATATGGGCCAAACACAGGCAAATGGGACTAGCTTAAATAGACATCTTGGTTGGCATGGATGAGTTGAGCCAAAAGGCCTGTTTCCGTGCTGTATAACTCTATGACTTTATGACTTCATCACTGTAAAGTACTTTGATAACCTAAAACTGTAAGAGGCAGTGTATAAGTGCAAGTCTGTTATTTTGCAGTAAGTGTTATAATAGAAATCATCTGACATTTTGTATAAATGACTTGTATTTTCTGTATTCATTTAGGCATCTGCTGTGGCAAATATAAGCCCTGGCTGATAGCCAGTAATCTTGGTGTAAGCATTTGTCAAGTTGTTTCACAGTTTACTGTTTTGACTGTACAGCAGAATTGACAAAATGACACCAAAATCTATCTTCTTCATTGAAATTCAGACCATCCACACGGTGAGAATATTGCCATTATTTCAGATGAATCTATCAGAGGAAAATATTGTTTGATATTGAAAATGCTAATCAGGTTATAAAATCTCATTTTAGAACCAGCAAGCAGTGATGGTTCATGTAAAATTTAAATGGGTATTCTTGAGCTGCAGTGAGTATTTCTTCATTATAACACTTAGGAGCTTGACCTGAGCAGGGCGGATTTTTAATGACATTTTCCTTCACTGAGCAGCCTTCCAGATCAGTGAGCAGAAAGCCTTTTCTTGCAAGCAGCAATTTCACCAACTGAGTTCAGGAGGAGAAAAGGAATCGCCATGTCACAAGAAGCAATTCTGAGCAGTGCTTGCTAAGCTTTACACTGTGTGATAGTGTCATGGTGATTGCTGTGCATTGGGTTTAGCTACGCCATGCTTTCATAACGCAAGGCTTCACAATCTCAAGAATGAATTCTCTGATCAGGAAAATATTCAGACTTGCTCATTCAGCAGAAGAGATTTGTGGAAAGAAATGCGGCTCCTTTTTGAAGCATGCAAAGTTGAAGCACAAGCAGCACAGTGGCGCAGCTGGTGGAGCTGCTGCCTCACAGTACCAGTGACCCAGGTTCAATCCTGACCTTGGGTGCTGTTTGTGTGGAGTTTGAATGTTCTTCCTGTGACCACATGGGTTTTTTTTCTCTGGGTACATCAGCTTCCTCCTACATCCCAAAGGTGTGCTGATTGGTAGGTTAGGTTTCTGCCCAAAGCGCATAGAAATCAGAAGAATTTTGGAAGTTGATAACCAGCTTATCCATTATCTCATGACTAATTCTTCAGAAACATATCAGGTCCTAGGGATTTCTCAAGTTTCAGGCTCATTACTTTCCCTAGCAGAATGTATTTCCTAATACTGATTTATTTTTATTTCCCTGTGGTTCTCCAGTCTTTCTGGGAGATTTTGTTGTGTCATCTGTGAAGACAAGCAAAATATTTGTTTAATTCCTCTGTCATTTTCTTCTGCTCTACTCCAGGTTAAAAGTTTCAGTGGCAGCTGCTATTCAACAACAAGAGGTGTCACTGTTCTGTCCCAGTGGGTCAGACTAGACTGGTCTGACCCCTGCATGGAATCATTGCCTGCGGTCCGCATTTACCCAGGGCAGGAACAAGGGCTTTTCTCACTTGTAATCCACACCTCAGACTACAGTGGTGTGGTTTGGATGGTGACAAGGCCTCAGGCAGAGACATGAGGATCCCTCACCCCTGATTGGAACACCTCTAAAAGCTTTCAACAGCTGACAGAGCTGGGGGTCGGGCTTTGTCAATTGTAAAAGCTGCTGTTGATTGTAATGGTGTTTAACTGTCTCCGAGGCTAGCAAAAGCTAATAGAATAGAAATTACAGAATGTAAAATTTAAACAAATACAGTTATCTAAAAACAGATATACTTTTAATTATTTCCAAATGATTTCATGTGAAACAAAATAAATTAAAAGTTGCTCCTCTTCTCATCCTTTCCCTCCTAAAATTTTGTCCAAAGATCCCAATTGAAATCCGTAGTGTCGAGAACCCATTAGAAAGTCTTATGTAGAATCTAACAGTAATGCAAACTGAATGGTGCAGCCTTCACCACATGTCAATACATCCTGGGCTTAAGCTTTTCACAGTGGCAGTGCTGAACTCCAGGACTTACTTCTGATCCAACAGTTAAACAGCCACTGATCAGGAATAGGATTCATGCTTGAGTGCTTTTATCTTGTTGAGCAATCTCACCATCAAAGAGGCTCAATACCTCAGCATGGAGTATGGATTGAATCTGAGTGTTTCTTTTGCAATATGGATCAGTAAATATGGACAGTTGTGTGGTCACCCCTTACATTGTGGTGATTGTGATCAAACTATTCAATTTATTGTATATGGAAAATCATCAGTTGGGAGAATTAAACATATAAACATGCAATCTGCACCTGTTTGGCATTTAGCATCTACAGCTCTGTCAACCTTTCAGCACTGCTGATCCATGACTCACTCATGTTTCCTTGTTATCATTACAGAATAATGGATTTTTTTTGTCATTGATCTATTAAATAACCCCCTGTTATTTGTTCAGTCGCTAACGCATGCCTTTTTGTGATATATTTTGGTCTTATTTTACAATCCATGAAACCTTTTTCATATCTGCTCCCAGACCTGCGATGCAACTGATAAATCACTCTGATCTGAATACCCCTAGGTTAATGGGTTTTTGCGCCTTCCAGGTGCACTGTCAGTTAGCAGTAAAGTTTCAGCCCAAGAAGCAGACTTTTATAACTTTTTTGTTCCGTAATTGCCAAAAAGTTTATGCATGCTCCACCACTGGATTAATTAAATATTTAATGATTGAACAGAAGGGAAAAGAGAAGGCAGAAAACGAACAGAAAATGGAGCAGCAAGACTAGGAGGAGCAAGAAAGAGGTTGGAGGTGAGAAGTCAGTGAAACTAAATTTCAGAAGTGAAGAGCAGACACATACATCACAATATGGACTACATCACATCACATACATCACTCTATACACACACCATACCTCACACAAATATACATCACTATAATTACTACAACACACATACACACATCATTACATGCATACATCATGCATCACACTATATCACATCATATATTCATCACTGCATGCTTATATTGCACATCACCCATACATAGATCACTACACATACTACATCACATATTTGGCACACAGAATTTGAACTTCTACCCCAGTCAGTTTTGAAAATTTTGAATGGAGTGGTGTTAATTGGCGTTCCGGTGGAGAGATAGCCAGACTTGCATTGCCCTTCATGTAAGGGAGTGCTTCCTGATAGCAGCCTGACAGCTGGCTCTAACTTTTTAATGCTCTTGTTGTGTTCCTTATCATTTCTTTAATCATTTTAAACATCTCCGTTAGATCAACCATTAATCTTCTTTACTCAAGTGAATAGAAACCTATAGCATGCCAAACTTCCTCACAGTTCTCCAGTATTGTTCTCTCACACACGTGCAAAAACACATGTGACATTGACATTATGGAAGATAATATTTCAGTTGATTTAGGATTACTGACACAAAGGTTTCAAAAATTAAGTATGATAAGTCGATCAAGAATGGGGAAAAACATGAATTAAATATTATAAGATAAGTTCTTTAACTCAATTAATTCATAGCCTACCCCACAAACAGCAATAAGGTAAGAACATTCAGCTCCAGTACTATTTGGCTTACTGTATTGAAAATTGCATTCTGCAACATCTGAAGTGCTACAATCCTATTAATGTAAGCCATACTGTATAATCCTCAGACTTATATGATTTTCCTATTTTCTGTTCATTGCATTGCAGTGGAATCCAGTTAGTTTAAGCTTCACTCTGTAATCTTACCCACTGCTTCACGTGTTTGCCTCAAAGATGTGGCTAATAAAGCAGTCAGATGGCATAATCCAGTGTGAAGGTCTGCACTGCAAACTCTCACATTTAAAAGAGAAAGGTTTGCATGTTTTGTGTTTGTAAGGGATTATAAGCATTGATATGCCTTGTCTTTATGTACATCAGTTAAATATGAACAATTACCACATTTACCACAACATAAAATCAAAAGCACTGTACTGAAGATACTACGAAGCAGTTCACAAAGCATCTGCTTCACAGTATTAGATGTGTCTATACTGAGGCTCATTAAAGTCAGTACAGTAAATAGAAATTGTGCTTGTTAATCTGGTGACAGAAACAAAACTCCAAGCCATCTGCTCTTGACTGATTATCTCAATGTCTACACAACAACATGGCAGGTCACTGTGGCTCAAGATCTAACAGTATCTGCTGACAGATTGGACTTTCAGCATTATTAACGCCATTGATATCACACATTGCATTGAGTGTGAGTTGATGATGGCATACAAGGAAAAGCAAAGTATTCAGGATCTGGATGTGCAGGGTAAAATCCACGTATATCCTAAAAATGGAATTTGTGAAACTAACAAGGGCTGAGAAAATGCAAATTAGAGTTGATGAATTCAGTGTTAAATGCCAGTATCAAAGAAGAAAGAAAAATGAAGAAAGGGAATGAAGATTGTTTTAGAAATATAAAAATAAGACACACTGAAAAAGGTTTATTGTAAAAATTTAATTTGAACTTCTTAGGATTTCCAACAGCATTTAAAACTTCAAGGAATATGGCTGATTGTAAGTGACTAATATTGATCGTTTTGTTAAAAGAACAATAGACTTGAAATGACGGATGAGCTGCTTCAGAAGGATTAGTTCAGAGCAACCAAACAGGTCTAACCACTGCAGCAATTGCGTACTGTTCAGTGAGTTCCAATGGTGAAGCAGAAGATGAGAAATCATTTTCACAAAGTTAATTGGGACAGATTTTGGATATTTGATGTGGCTTTCCCCCTCTCTAAGCTAGGGTCTACTGTCACCTAAAATAACAATGAGGGAAACTGGCAAGAAATTCTGCCCCATTGTAGTGCAGAGCCTTTACTGTGCCACAGTAAATTAAGCCGTTTGGCTGGATTGCATTCACATTATCAATTCAGTTTATTCATCAAGAGTTCCCTGCTTAAATTGAATTCCAGTTTTGTCATTCATTTTATTACAGCCTGTTCGTTCCCCAGCTCAACTTGTTGCCTATGGTCAATAGTTATTAGACAGTAAAATATGCTTATTTACATAAGAGCAGGCAAAGGCTATACCAGGATGAAGAAGTCGCAGCAGTATCAGTCATGCACATACATGAGGGAGCTGTGCTTTGGTATAGATGAAGTTATATTAATAACCTTTTACACTCAGACATTGCAAATTAGTGTTATTGCTAGATTCAGTTTCAGCGAGCTATCTGTCATGCATTATCTGTTCTGTTAACAGCCTTTTTCAAACTTGATTCTTCCTAGTCTTCATTAGCATCAGGTTCTACAGCAATGCTTTACAAACATAGTGATGAATTCAGACAGATGTGACTGGATGAAAGTTAGGTCAATTCGGTTCACTTAAGACTTATTATCCCTGTGGTATATGTTTTTTTAATGCCAGTGGACTCCCTGTCTCCCAGCAAAATGTAGTTATTTACATGACATTCATTGCTTTCTAGTATTCCTAAGTGGTCTTCAAACTGCTCTTCACGAGTTGTTCATCCACTTGCACCTATTCGTCTCAGTCCACATGATGCACACGTTGCCCTCTCATGTACCTGCAGCCCTATAAGATGTTTTCATTGCTTTCCCATCAATACTTATTACTGTTAATGGACTTATTTAATAAATGCACAGTCAATTGAAAGGAGAGGTATTGCAGTGTAATATTATCAAAATATTTCTAATTATTTGCACCTGTGTGACCATTGCGCTTCTTGCTCCTTTTCATCATGGTTGCACGTACTTCCTAACCAAGAATCTATCTTGTTGTGGACTTTCTTTAGGGATGCTACTTAAACCTGCAGGCTCCCTGCATTTTTATGAGTATTATGGTTTCTGTTCCTGGTCCTTTACAGCATGGGATTCTTCTTGTTCCTTCTTCTTCTTGATGCAGCTCTCTCCTTATTCCTTGTGACATACCATGCTTTCCACTCTCTTCTTCACAATTAACTGTTGAACTCAGTTCTCCAGCTGCTAGTCAACCAAACTGTTCTGTCACTGATCCTATCGTGGTGCGAAAGTTAATTGATTGAATAAGAAAGACATTTGGACAGGAAGACAATTCCATTCAATATTTGTATTAATCCACATTGTTCTGACATCCTCACCATTATGCAGTGGAGCTCAGCTATTGACTTGGACAGGGAGCCAGAGAGGAGCTGCTTTGCTGCAGTGCTGTACATCAGACTATCTAGCTCATCCAGCTTTGTTGTTTATCGTTAATTAAAGATCACAATCCAAACTTTTATTTGCACCAGTATCTTACTTTATCATTTTGTAATGACACAGAAAGAAGCCATTAGGCCCATCAAGTCCATGCCAGCTCCCAGAGGAGCAATCCCTTTGGTCCCATTTCCCCTCTCATTTCCCTGTACCGCTGCAAATTGTACAACTTATGAACAGGCACATAAGTGTGTGTTTAAGTTGTTCTTTAAAACAATACTCAAATATAAATCTCTGAGCACAGCCTAACTGTTGATTTCCAAAGCTTGGAATATGATAACACCAGAAGAATGTATGAAAATTACAGAAAGGTTATGCTAATTTGGATAATTAATACTAATCTATATCTGCTAACTGAGAACAGTTATAAAATCTAACATAAACAACTCAGAATATGGATCCATTGGCAAATGAGGGTTTTCAGGTGATTGACTAAAGTAACTTATACTGGTGGGGAGTTGGTGCAGAAAGGGGGTATCAGCCAATGAGTGGTGCTTTGGATTTCTGGACATCTTGAATGTCTTTAAGGTTAATGCTGAGAAACTGGAATTCACCCTTTTTATCAGGACACTCAACAAAAGCTGCATTTAGCCCTGGTACCTATTTAGGGATCTAAGATAGGAGCACATCAGTTGGAGAAATCGCAGCATTTATATGTGTTTAGATTATATTCATTAAACACCATGAGACCCAGCAATGATGATGGCAATGCACAGAGCAGTAAAAACTCTGCAGAGAGCAAAACATCAATGTCCCAGTCAGGACATTTTAATTCACATCTGCTTGATGACCTGCTGCTGGGTTTGCTCTTAATTTGACTGAGTTAAATTGAAGGGTGTAGGTTGCACGTCATTGGTCCAATTTCTGCTGGGAAGGCAGAGTTCAGCGTCTCACACATACATTAATGATATCATCAAGTACGCGAATGATGCTGCCAAAATGACAGCTGTGCGAGGGGAAATTTTGCCCCGAAGTGCCTGTTCCAATTCCCCAATGGTGGGCATTCAACCTGAAATGGTACAAACCAGTGAAAAAGTGCACAGAAGTTCTTTCATGCATGATTTATTGCACAGAATTGTGCAGCACAGAAATGGGTCCTTTGGCTCACCTGGTTCATGCCTACCTTTTGGCCCATTTATACTAACCCCATTTGCCTGCATTCAGACCTCTATGCCTCACTGTCTAAATGCTTCTTAAATATAGTAATTATATCTGACTCCACCACCTCCCCTGGCAGCATGTTCCAGATATCAACCAGTCTCTGTGTTAGAAACTTACCCCTTAAATCCCCTATAAAACTCCTTCCTCTCACCTTAAACCTTTTCCATTTTGACACCATCACATTCTGATTTCTAAGATGTTGTGCACTCCGATTTCTGGGGTCAAGTGGTCCCCAGGTTATGGCAGGTGTCTGTTCCAATGAACCGTTCGTAACCCAAACAGTCTGCAAATCAGAAATGCGGCCACAAACGGAGTTCCCACACGGCAGAAGATGCCTGGGAGCTGTCAAATCCATCCCTCTGGTCTCCCAAACACTCATTTATATGTACAGGCTGTATTTAAGTTGGGTTATGTAACCTGGGGAGGACGGTGTATTTTGTAAATTTTTCTCATTCTTGAGCTCTGGCCCTGACACTGAAACCTTACTCAGCCTTGATACCATTCCTTGCAATCTCATGCTTTCACTCCTCTTTTAAAGGGAATGGACACAATCTGCCTTTCAATTACCCTTAGAAAGAAAGAATTTGGATTCTTGCTCTGGTTTTCCTGCCTCAGGTACTCACAAAACAATTCATAAGAATGTGAAATATAGAAGTAGGCCATTCAACCTCTGTGTCTGCTCCACCATTTATTAAGGGCAAATGTTGCAGCCAGCAGGGCTGCCAATAAAGGTATTAATTTGTTTTGTGGATGGCAGCTGAGAAGTAATTGTTGATCTACAAGCAGGTTAAAAAGAGAGCTTTAAGGTGTGGCTAAAAGGAGAACAGTGGTAGAGAGGCTTAAGGAGCAGTTTCTTGACTTGAGCACCATTAAGAGAATGATTAAAATGGGAAATGTGCAAGGTTCCTGAACTGGAGGAGCACAGATATCGTGGATTCAGAAACTAAAATACTGCAGATGCTGGAAATCTGCATTAAAAACAAAAATGTTGTAAATACTTAGCAGGTCAGGAAACATCTGGGGAGAGAAACAGAGTTTATCTTTCAAGCCAGTGACCTTTCATGAGAAATATGTTCATTGACCAGAGGTATATCTCTCCAGGTGTATGCTGCCAGACCTGCTGAGTATTTAAAGCGTCTTCCTGTTTTAATCATGGAGAATTGTCTGGTTGGAGGAAGTTACAGAGTAGGGATTGGCAAGGCCTTGGAAGGTTTAAAACAAAGTGGAGAATATAAAATTGAAGAGTTACTGGACTGGGAAC
Organism: Rhina ancylostomus; assembly: GCA_030265395.1. NCBI lineage: Eukaryota > Metazoa > Chordata > Chondrichthyes > Rhinopristiformes > Rhinidae > Rhina > Rhina ancylostomus. The sequence continues at coordinate 14,352,820 of JARFYF010000060.1, read as the reverse complement.
TACTGACAGTCAGCAAGCTCTGGAGTGATGAGTGGACAGGACTCTTTTTCCAAATGAATGGAAAACTATTCCATACATAGAATACAGAAAAATGCCTGACTTCGCCCAAGTCCTTCCAACCACCTTCAGAAGAAACAGTTTCAGTTTTAGTTCTCTACTGATCTCCATGTCCGTTATAAATTCACCTTCCTCAGCCAGAGCAGGAGCCAACTGTTGGCATAAACATAACCATCAGCTTGTACATTTTCTTCTTCGGTATCTAAAAAGTATTTCCATCAGTCTCCGTAGAATAAATGAGATGCATGCACTGATACATTTCTTAGGAGTGAAGTCCCTCAGGTGCAATTTACATGATCTGTCAATGCTGAGTATCTCTCTCAAGACATTTGAAATACTTATGTTACATCTGGGATCATTTTGCTACAAGACAGTGCAGGTTCCAAGCAAATGTGTTGAAATAGGCAGAAGAAAATTGAAGACCATTTTGGGATGATTTGGGAAGATAGCTCAGATAACTGAACTCATGCTGTAACATATAATACTCAGTTTCCCTTCAAGCACACATGTACTAAAGGGATATTCTATCACAGCTTCATGACAAGTACCAGAGGGAGATACTCTGCATTGTCTGATCAAGCATGTTTTACTGGAGAGATTCAGGTTATGTGAAATGTTTTAGGGTAAGCTAATTGTTAGCAAGTTCTGGAACTAAATTTAGTGGGCAATGGCATTTTGGAATATCACTGATTGTTTTGTTTGGTATACTTTTTTTCACATGGAAAGGCTGGATCTAGTGGATTTCCCAGGACCTGATCCAAATAGAGCCCTTCAAATGAAGTTCATTGGTGAATCATAAATAAAATCAGAAAATGCCGGAAATCTGTAGAGAGAGAAACAATTAAAATTTCAAGTTGATGACCTTTTATTCATGGCAGTGATACATATGGGGGTTGGGTCTGCATTCCAGCTCGCTTCATTCTACTGTATTGAGATTTGGGCACATGACTGTGCCTTACCCCTGATGTCAATAATATTTTCCATTGGTCACAATACTTGTACTGCTGAATCCTATCCATTTCATGGTTAGTCTCTCCCATTTTGTATTTTCCAGTTAATCGTCCCCTGGTCCTTCCCAGTTGTTTCTTGCAACCTTGCATTTCCACCACTGATTCAGTTGTGTTGATTGGCATCACATCCACCACTCTTAGTATTCACTCCCTCCACAGCTGTAGTGCGCACCCTCTAAAGAGTACACTGCAAAAGATTGACTAAGTTATTCCACACCACTTCCCAAACTTGTGGGCTTTGTCACTAAAAAGCATGGGGAAGCAGGTGCATGGAAACACCACCACTTGCAGCTCCTTCTCCAAGTCACGTAGTATCCTGACTTGAAAATGTATTTCCATTCCTTCAACGATGCTAGGCCTAAGTCCAAGAACTTTGTCCCCAATGTCCTTGTTGGGCTCACAATCAGAATCAGGTTTATTATTACTGACATATGTTGTGATATTTGTTGTTTTGCGGCAGCAGTACAGTGCAAGACATAAAATTTACAATAAGTTAAAAAATAAATAAATAGTACAAAAGAGGAATAATGAGATAGTGTTCATGGACCATTCGTAAATCTGATGGCAGAGGGGAAGAAGCTGTTCCTGAAATGTTGAGTGTGGGTCTTCAGGCTCCTGTACCTGCATCAACAGTTCAAGGAGGCAGCTCACCTAACTTTTACAAGTAGGCAGAGGCAATAAATGCTGTATTTGCCAGCAAAGTTCATAGTGAAATGTGAATAAAATAAGTTTACAGTTTCACCCAAGGGCAATGCACTACTATATTTGTGGATGTGTGCCCGAAGTGTGCACATTGTGGACCAACATGTTGGTAACTGGGTGCTGGGCTAGTTGGGAGATCCATGGAACTTTTATCTGAAGGAACCGTGCCCTCAAAAGCAAAATATCGAGGACCCACAAAATTGCAAAATACAAAAGAAAGAATAATTGATGCTAGTTTGAAACTGGATCCCTCTCACTGGTCCATTGACTCCTGGCTTCTGTCCCCATCTGATGGTCCATCTTCCTGTGTGTCATTTTGCAGCTATGGGTCTATTATCTTAGTGCCTGCAGTGATCTCTCTTATACTGAATCAATGCACACAAGCAATAATGTGACCACAGGTTGAAGAGAATTATGGAGCATGCTCAGAAGACTGGCAAGAAATATCGACCCATATAAGCAAGACGTCATTTAGCAGTAAAGAAGCTGCTGCTGTGAGCTCTCTTATCCTGAATTATTTGACCACACATGGACACAAGACCGATTATAGCCACAGGGTGAAGAAAATTATGGGGTAACACTAGAAAACTGGCAAGTAATGCAGATGTATGTAAGCAAGATGTCAATCAAAAAGCAAAAAAAACCTGCTAATGCTGTAAATCTGAAGTTGTAGAAATCTCCAGACAAACAACCTGTGCCAGGTTAAACTGTTCTGAAGGAAGAGTGTTTCCAGCATTATCAGTTATTATAATGAAATGTGCAGGGACAGCATTTACATTGATTTCAATGGTTCTCCCTTGGGCTCTTCAGCCCTATTACAACACTACCAATCAGCCCCGACAACCAATCATGGATCATGATCCACATTGTCCTCTCCAACCCCATGTAGTTCCAATTTTCCTTTACATCAATCCCCCTCCCTAATTTGATGCCCAACCCTCCACCACCCCAGGGTCTCTCTCCTCTGTGCCCAGCCCATCCATGACTCATTGCCAATATCACAGATCTGATTGTCTCCTTTAGTTCACTGCTTTGTGGAGAAGTGAGCAGAAGAGAGACCTTTAATAATGCCGTGCGCAAGATAGAACATTGCAATGGCAAGTCAAAAAACAAGACATCTTTTGGCCCAAGTATCAGATGTTTATCAAGCTCTTTAGTCCACTGAGTCAGCACCCATTTAATACTAATCCTACACTCATCCCATCTTGTTCTGGAGACACAAGAGACTGCAGATACTGGAATCTGGAGCAACACAAAAGGAACTGGAAGAACTCAGTGGGTCAGGCAACAACTGTGGACTAGGCCCAAAATGTCAACTGTCCATTTCCCTCCATAGGTGCTGCCTGACACGCTGAGTTCTTCCAGCACCTTTTGTGTTGCTCCCATTTTATTCTCCCCACATTCCCATCAATTTTCCCAGGTTCTACTATTCTCCAACATTCTAGGGACAATTTTGCTGTGGCCAATTAACCTACCAACCCGCTGAGTGACTGGAGCTATGAGTCAGCAGCTCTACTTGTCATGGTTCTGAGTTCTGGCCCTCAGTTTGGCTCCATTAATGCCTTGTT
>JARFYF010000060.1:14227396-14237778 GCA_030265395.1 Rhina ancylostomus | reverse complement strand
TCCAACTTTCAGGCAAATGATATGGAACTTGTGATTTAGAGTGAGCAGGATTTAATGTGATGGAAAGGGGGTAATTGTTTGTAACTGACAAGTGCCAATTGCTCTGTTAGTTAACTGTAAATTATTTATGAGGCAATACATTACTCTTTAGATTCCTTTTTATTCTTTTACTTTTTCACTCCCACATGGGAGAACTAACATAAGGCGAAGGACACAAGATGCTGTTGACTTCCTTTGCATTTACATACACATGTGTGCAGATGTAGAGAAAACTGCAGTTTCCTGCCAGATACTACACAACGGACCAGGAAGCTGCTGACATCTGACAGAGATGTTGGAGAACAGCTGATGTAAAAGGCTAGTTTGTACAACCAGGCCCACTGTGCTCAGCACTGCAATGCAATTAACATCAGATACCAACAGCACCTATAGAAGTGAACTTCTAACCTTTAATGGGCACATATGTACTCTGAATGTTCAAAGTCATTTAAAGTATCTCAGAATCAGTATTAGGTTTATTATCACTGACATATGTTGTGAAATTTGTTGTTTTGCAGCCGCAGCATACACATATTGGAGCCTACATACCATTTGCAAACTGCATTTACTGCTGAGTGCAGAACAGAGACTGGTATATTGTTAGTGCTGTAGTTACTTGTGTGTGTGTGTATACAAGAGAGAAAGAGAAATGACCAGAAGAAAGGGAATGCTCAAACTTTTCAAATTGAGGGTTTTTCTATCATATTTTAAGATTCATTCCTAATTTTCAAAATTACTTTAAAATTTCTTCTTTTCATTATTTCTCTCTCATGATTATACGTTCTTATGAGAGTAAAATGAGTGATTAAATGAAAAGTCAGTCATAACCAAAGTCATACTTCATAGTGAGATACAGCACGGAAGCAGTTCCTTTAGCCCACCAAGATTCTAGCAACCATCAAGCACACATCTTTACAGTAATCCTACCCTACCCCATTTTATAGAATGGTATTGAATGCAGTATGTTTGTATTTGGAGCTTGGAAGGAATGAAATATAAAATTGAAAGGAGTGACGTGGTAGTGCTGCTTAAACAGAAAAACATAAATTTGTGGTGGGGGGAGACATTAAGGACTGTGAGTGGTACAATGATTACATCAAATAAAAACTATGAATTGTGGAGTGACCTCTGTGTCCTAATGTTCCAAATACCAACTGAATAATTTTCAAAGTACAGCCACTCTCATGCCATAGGCGAGCAAGTCAGTCCAGTTGTGTACAGCAAGATCCCTCAAACACCATTGATGTAATATTTTTTATACCCTGTCTCAGAATGCAAGTGGCTATGTGGAGCCAGCTATGGCAGTCAAGTCTCTGGATTTTGAAACAATAAACCTACTTTATAGAAAGTTAAAAATATGCTATGGGAAATAGAAATGTAAAATGAAACTTTTTAGGAAATAAGAATTTGCTTGAAAATATAATGAAATAAAGGATCCACCAAGAAAGATATCTCAGGTGGTGTCAAAAATGCAGTAGGCCATTGAAATGAAGCAGGAGATAACTGGCAGGGAAGATATTGACTTCTGAATTAAAGCATGGATAACACATAAACATAAACTACAAAATATTACAACTTCTTAGCACCTTTCCTGAATCAGGATGGAACAACGAAGTAGTTTTCAAGTGTAGTACCACTGTAGTGTGACAAACCAATATGCACTCTTGTCGTCTCTCAAGCAGCAACAAGATGAATGACCAGTTAATTTCCTTGTCTGATTTTGATTGGTGTAGACCTGCACGCCAGGAGAACATCCCTTCTAACTCTGAATAGTTCCATACAATCTTTTACAGAACATGCAAACTGTGTTTTGGTTTAATATCTCTGCAGAGATAGCACCTCTAACAATTCTGCATTTTACTCTATATGCTCAGTTCCCTGAAGTGGGGCTTAACGTCTGGTGGCATCTATTTTGGGGTGGGAGTGACATCTGTCTCTTTGTGTATTAAATCCATTGCTGACAAATAAGACAAAAGTTTCGACTTCCGAACTGTAATGAACTCAGGCAGTCCCTATAGACACAATGCTAAATGGCCCACCAAAATTTGGTGGTCATTGGTTCTAATTTATGCCTCTTGCTGAACAAAATTACAAAGATCAAGATTTTATTAAACAAATATGCAGTGATCAAAATACAAAGTAATATTCTGATTTTGAAGGTACTTCTCTGCATCTCATTATTAATCACCATTGACTTGGAAGCTCATCACCCAGCTCAATCCTTGTTACCTTGCTACCCAAAGAATTACCCTTGCTACCTTGAGTCACACACAGTCTGAGAAACCACTATTATACACGTCTGCCATTAATGATATTCCATTACCATTGTGAAAGGTCACTGTCCCTGCCCAAGAATGTCAAGCCATTCACTTCAGTTTGAACTCCAGACGTTTCTACTATTTTCTTTACCTTCCTTTGGCTAGTACTGCCACTGCTTACTTCTCCTCACAAACTTTACACACTTATTATTTTGCCTCATATCAGGCTGGCAAATCTCTTTTTTACAAATTTCCCCTGCAAACCCTCAGTAAATTTCCTCTCACCTCTCTGTTTCCACCGGTTCCCATTCAACTTTATGAATTTACTGTCCCTCTTCCACTGCACCATCAAATGTATTTAATTTAAATTTTTAACAGAGATTTATCATTCTTTTGCTCGGGAAACTTGAATAGAATTCGCATCCTTGCCGACATACCTTTAAGTAACAGGAACAGCCTCTTCAATTTATTGCACTCTTCAATCAGATTGTAAATTTGGAGAAGATCCTTCATCTAATGGCCATCCCATTTACTTCTTATTTCATTAATTTATTTAGCAGGATCCTGTTGCGTGACATTATATAAAATAGACCATCATTTACTGAAGGCGATCTGCTTATAGCATCATAAAATCGTTTGAACTTCATGTAAGTCATACTTTACTTGGCTGTCAGAGGACATCCACTGTCTATATCTTTGTGTCACAGTTGGAATAAAACATTTACCGAACAAAAGGCGACCTTTGGAATCTGTTTGTAAAGTCCATAGGAGTTGAACATGCCAAAGCCAAGATATGGATTCTCCCTCAGTGCCTTCCTCCAAGATCCTGGAAGGTAGAGATTAATTCAATAAGTAATTCACACAACAATAAATAATTCATGAAATGAAAGAACAGCGTAAGTGTTGGGCAGCATTTCTCATTGTGCTTCCTCCACATAGTTAGACGGATTCTGCAATATTCCACAGTAAGCATTATTGCAGCAGCGCCGAGAGCAGCTTGTCACATGAAGTAACCTCTAAAGTGGTACAGTCTTGAAACAACTGCAATTGTTCCCTTTCAGTACAACATAAAATAAATAAGTTACACAATTTTTAATAATAAACTAGCCACTAAGTAAGTTAGACTGAATACCAGTTAATCTTTGAATGAACTAATGCCATTGCTTCACTTGAAGACACACACATACAAATCAATATAAAATACTATTGCCACAAGTCTAGTGACCTCCCCAGGGACAATGGGTGAACAGCTGATACAGAGTAATTCTTTGGGTGCAGGTGTTAGAGGATAGAGACTAAGAAACCCCCACCATTTCAAACCCAGTGTGTTTTCCTCAGTATAATATTCCCATGACAGCAGGCAGTAAATTCAGCAGTAATATAATCAAACCAAAAAGGCCGTGCTCACTTGCAATCACATGTGTTCTATCCCACTTCTCAATAATAGTATTTCTTTGAGCTAATTGGATCATGCGCATATTTATTTGAACTGTTCCTCAAGAGTATGTTTTATTATAAAAACGGTAACATGGCATGCTTGGACATTAGCAAGCAGGAACTGCTGAGGGAAGCCATCATGTTCTTTAAAAACCTTTTTGCACACAATCTTGCATTCTTCACCAAACAGAACGCTGCTGCTAAAATTACAGCTGTTATAAAGTTTGAGATTTTAGCATAGTAAAATAATTAAAGTATAGAACACACGTGGAGTTAAGAAAAATATAGTTTTGAAGTGAATTATGGTAGAGGACAAAGGAATATTGGAGCAAAGTGTGAAGGTATTACAGCAATAATTGGGTTTCTTTTCTCTAAAGATTTGCTCCTGCCTTAATAAAACTGAACGCCCTTCAATTCATCATGAGCAATGCCGCAGGGCATTTGCTATATCTCACAAAGGTAACCCAAGAGAACATGTAACCTATTGAGTAGCAAAATGTCCTGTTTCTCATGGTTATTGACCCCCATGTCAGAAACACAGGACATAAAACTGCTTTCATTTTAAAAGAAGAATCTTTCACTTGGAAATGCAGCTGTTAAAGAACATGGTACTGGAAACTTCTTGGGTTTATAGCCTTTGCAGAGCACACATGTAAAGCACCCCATCAAGACCTCTAACTCAGTCAATCTATGTTACGAAGGAAAATGCTTTCCTTAATTCACGAAGTTAATCAGGTAAATTGCCAGATTAACCATCTTCTTCATGCGTCTTTCTCTCCAGTTTGGCTGGCTGTCCACCAACAGAAAACCTTGTTGCTTCACAGACTATTTAACCATCCTTTTTTAATGTTCACCTTATAACCTGTAATCCTTTCCAGATGTCCATCCAGTTGTTGTATTATTAATCAATGCAAAACAAACAACCTTAACAAACAGTATCTCAGTATCCACTATGGCACCCAACGGAAGGAGAGAAAGACTCTACAGTCTTTCTTGAAGCTCATTCCTTTAAAATAGTGAAATTCTGAAAAAGGAAATCTGCACTCATCGTCAGATTATTCAAGATTTAAATGAGATTACAGTTGTCTGATGCTGATATAGCCATGAATTATACAGGGGTTGTCTTTGGCACTAATACAGATTATGTTTATTTCTGAATTGAGGCACTGGGTAAAAGAAGCTAAATCTGTGATTGAACCCTCAACATAAATGCAGTGATAATGAAGTTGAACATGATGTTATTTGTCGATCCCTCTGGCACACTATCTGGAGCAGTTAGCCTTTGTGAAGAGAGTGGATACCTTGAGAGGAAGGTTAATGACTGGCTATCAAAGAGTCCTTCCATGGAAGGTGGAATCCAAGGTTGGGAATTTTGCATTTTTATTGTCTTCTATATTTAGCAAAATATAGATTTTTTTTGGCTGGTATCTTATCTAAGTTCCCAGACAAAGTGTGTGAACAGATTTAAATCTGTTCATTATTCTTGCAATCAGATCACTTATTGCTACAATGACATTGAAGCCCACGGACAGTGAAGTGCTGTTTCAGCTTTTTGTTTGTTCTGCAGGTACGGCAGATTCGTATCACTGCCCTGGTACCTGTAAATTATTCCATTCTGTACACGCTCCTTCATGTTGTCAGCCAGTCGATTCTGTTCCAGTAAACTGTCAACAATTGTTTTGGCATAAAATTGAAAAAAACGCACTCTCTAGTTTGGAGGTCTTTAATATATATTTTAATAAATATAGAAGATAATGAAAAGCAAAATTCCCAACCTTGGATTCTACCTTCCATTTTTTAAATGTTTGCTGATGTTCAGTCACTAGCAGTCCTGTTGAAGTGTCCATTCTCTTCACAAAGCCTGACTGTCCCAGATTGTATGCCTAGAGGGACCAACGAATAGCAACATCATGTTCAACTTCATGTTCTTTATCACAGCCTTCACAGAGAAGGAGAGAGCCCTCTATTAAGTCTGTAAGGCCATTACTTTACACAGGAAACTTTGCTACTCATCTGGGAATATCCTGACTTCATAGTTTCTTCCTTTACTCTTGTCCAAAGCAGAGATAGATTAAGTTGCAATGCTACATCTGCACACAGTGGGTTCTGCGTCTTGAGGAAGGAGATTACAATCTTCAACAGCTTTCCTGCCAAGTGAAGGGGAGTTGACAATACAAGTTGTCACTTCATTTGACTTGCAGAGGTATTGAGTTTTGATTAGTTGCCCTTTGAACCAACTACATTTACATTGTCTCTTTCCTAGCTCGGTTTATTTGTGACATAATTGCCTCGTTATTGAAAATCATTTTCAAATCCAGCATTAATTAGTATCTGTTGCACAATGCAAACATTGTGTTGGTATTAGGAGGGGTAATATGAACAAGATGGTACAATTTTAAACAGGGTGTAGCAAAAAGAAACTTGGGGACATCCATGAACAATTCATTGAACGTGGAAGGACAGGTTGGTACAAGAGAGCATGAGGAATTCTGAGCTTTATAAGTAAAAGCTGAGAATACAAAGTAAGAAAGATATGCTAATACTTTATAGACCATTGCTTATGACCAGGATTTTTCTGAGAAATTTTGGAAATTCCACTTCCCAAAGTAACTATCAGGAAGTATGGGGCTGCTACACAAGCCTGTGGGAACACAGAAGCTCCAGTAGTGTTCATCAGTGACTTCTTGGTAGTGCCTTGAACTTACTTCTCTTACGAAAGTAAATCTGCTCACTGAGTCAGGTCTGTTTATTTCAATGGAGAGGAGCAGTTATGTGGGGAAGAGGTAAGTTTCAGGAAATTTGATTTTTTAAAAATTTATTAGTTAACTATTAATTTGTTTTCGTAGTTTCCGGCATGTGGAAAAGTTTTGATTATTTATGTACTTTAATCGTTTGAAAATGTTTTAAAATTGAGGTGAGCCTTCTGCTGACCAGTGAGATAGCTGGTTGCACATTGGCAGAAGATGTTGTTTCTTACTGCATGCTCCTGGAAGCAGTATATTCTATGGGTTGAGCCTATAGGAAGTCCCTCATCAAACTGCAGATCAATTTCCAAACTGGGTACTCCCTCTATATTTTCAGTAAGCCATGACTGGTCCCACAAGGTCAGCTCACCTGTCTTCCATTTCTTCCTGGCACAATGGCTGGGCAGTCCAGTGAGTCTGGAGCTCCAGGCAGCAGCCACGCTGTAGGGATTGAAGACCTGCCTCCTGTAGCCAGATCAATACCTACTGAGGCTCAGGCCAATCAATTCTCTGCTTCCTGCCACTATTCGGATGGGGAATAGGCAACTCATCTCTGGGCACCTTCTCTGCAGGGACTCAGACACATTACCCAGGAGAGGCTGTGAGCTGACACTTAGACACACATCAGCCCCTTCCTAACCAGAAACTTCTGAATTAATATCAAGATTGATGGACCTATAGAGGAATAAGATAAAGTGACCTGAAAGATACATCAGACTCTTGAATGGACCTCTTATACGATAAAGATGAACTCTTTATCCCTCAGTATACCTCGTCATGACCCTTGCACTTTATTTGTCTACCTGCACTGCACTTTCTCCGTAACTGTGACACTCTATTCTGCATTCTGTTTTTTTTTTCCTTTTCTTTTACCTCAATGTACTTATGTACGGATTGATCTACCTGGATAGCATGCAAACAAAAGCTTCTCATTGTATCTCAATATGTGTGACAATAATAATCCAATTACCAATGGCATTCTTGCTCCAGTGCTTCTGGCAGATGTGTCTCCCTCCCTTCTGCAGCCCAGGACCACTGACTTGGGTTGATGCTGCTGGGTTGGCAGGAGGCCAGCCTGGTGATGGGAAACAGATGTCTTTGTCCACTTGCCCACCTCCCACTTAGAAAAGCTATTTAGTGTCTGTAGTTAATACCATAACCGCCAGTAGCATGTCAGGTGATCGGCCCTTGTGATTCATTTTTTAAAGTCCCTTAACGTGAAAGTTCTAACTCTTCGGCAGGTTTATCCGTAGAGCATGGTTTAATCTTTTTAACTCATTTTCTGGATGTCGCCATCACTAGAAACGCCAGCATTTCTTGCCTATCCCTAATTGCCATTGAGAAATAGTTATGAGCTTGAACTTCTGCGGTTCCTTTGGTGAAAGTGCCTCTTTGCTGGTCAGAAGGGAGTTCCAGTGACAAGAAAGGACCATCAATATTTTCCCAAGTCAGGATGTTGTGCAATTTGAGGGACACCTCCAGGTGGCGAGTTCCTGCTTAGCTGATGACCAAAGCATTTCCTTGGGTGGAACTTGTTCAGGACACATGGTGCATTTTATACCCAGAAGCACTGAGCTGCACAGAGTCTTGGCTACCAATTTGTGGATTAAGTTGACCCTTGAACATCTGTACAAAGCAATATGGGTAGGAGAGCAGCGCAAGGAGTCATTCGGTGCTCCTGAAAAAAATCAGAGACATTACGTCTAATTCTGGGCACTGCTTTTAAGGAAGGATGTCAAAGTCTTAGGGAAGGCCCAGAGGAGCAATATCAAGGCTGCAGGACTTCATTTATGAGGAGAGGTGGGATTCGTTACTTTTGTTTTGCTTAAACCAAGAGTGATAGAGATGTTTAAAATTTATGAAGGATTTGGTAAAATTAATGGGGAAAGTGTTTCCACTGACAGGAGGATTGATGACAAGATACTGATTTAAGGTAATCAGCAAAGGATCCAACGAATGAGGAAATTTTTCCATTTGAAGCAACGTGTTATAGTTTGGATTACAGTGCCTGAATGAGTGGTGAATGCAGATTCAATAATAACTTTCAGAATAGAAATTAAAAAATACCCCCCAAAAAATCAGGCCTTTGGCAAAACTGAAAGGAAATGTGGGGCAGGGAATAGCTGCAGGGCTTTGAAGATCTACACAAGCATGATGGGCCAAATGTCTTCCTTTTGCATTGTAAGGTTCTAAAATTATGATTCCACTGGTATTGAAATATCATGACACTCTTGCCCCCAATTTTTGCGCACGATATTTTCCACCAGTTTCTTGTAAAAGTTTTGAATTGATAAATATGCATCATCAGTGATCACAGCAAACATATATAAAAAAATATTTTTTTTTATTGTCTACATCAGCAGCCCAAAATACAAAGCTCTTTCTCTCTTGCAGGTGACTGATGGAAGTCTTACCATTTCATCGGTGGGCCGGAGCGATCGTGGGCCCTACACTTGCCGAGCTTACAGTATTCAGGGAGAGGCTGTCCACACATCTCGCTTGGTGGTTCAAGGTAACTTTCCCTTTAATTAGTTGTGGTATTTTCACTTTTTGTTTGGAACTCCCATTAAATTTCATTAGTGACGTGCCGTGGTACATTTTCAGAACAATCTCTGTTCCTTGAAATAATTAGTTCTTGAGTTTTGGAATTAGGTCCTGTTACATCACATTTTATGGGGACCCAGAGATTGTGGACCACATATCCACAGGTCCCAGGAGGTAGCAGGCCTGTAGATAAGATGGTCTTTATTGGCTGAGGTGTGGAATGTAAGAGTAGGGAAATCATTGTAGAAATATATAATAAAAACTATGACGGCTGTAGTCCTGATCACAGTTCTGGTTACTGTGTTACAGGATAGCTGTGAGAGCAGCAGAGCATGCAGAGAAGATTGGTTGAGGATGTTATCGGGTTTGCAGAAGTTTAATCATGAGGAACCAGGCTGTGATTCTTTTTGTTAGAGCAAAAGAAGATGATGGAGTATTTAGTTGAGATGTATAAAAGGCCTATGCAGGTGAACCGGATGAATTTATTTCTCTTAGTACACAGGTGAATATCAGGGGACATAGATTTCTGGTAATTGGCGGAAGGATTAGAAGGAATTTGGGTGAAAATAAATCACCCAAATTGTGATGTGGGTGATCTCTGAGTCAGGAGCTCTCTGCTTGGAAGGGTAATGGAGGCAGAAGCCTTCATCACGTTAAAGTAAAGAACTAGCTGAGTGTATGAAGTGCTGAAATATACAAGGCTACAGATTAAAGCTGGGGAGTGGGATTACCTTCCATAGCCACAATGAATGTGTTGGGTCAAATGGCTTTTTTTGGTGCTATAGATATTTATGATTCATAATTTACTTAACTATTTCAATTGGGCAACGGTAAGCAAAAAAATTGAACAAGGTTTGTGCACATACTTTGAAAAGAACTCTAAGCAACTAGATATTTGGTAGCACAAGGGAGACACAAAAAATTTTGCAGATGCTGGAATCTGGAGCAGTAAATAAAGTTTTGGAGGAACTCAGCAGGTCAGGCAGCATCCATGGAGGGAAATAAACAGCCGACATTTCGGGCTGAGACCCTTCATCAGGACTTGATATTTGGTATCTAGCATTCTTCAGTTCCATTTTGTTATTCCTTGTTGGATCTTCCTAGATATTCTGCTGCAGGTAGTAGTATTTAACAAGATCTAACCCTGAAGCTCTGAGATCAAATATTTCAAGAAATGAAGACTATGTTAAAAACTACCGGAGCATTTTGCTGTTATGTGAAATTTGTTGATGTTGACACCCCTTTGCTGAAAATACTTTTGTAGGAAGCACTGTCTATGTTATATACATCAAAGAAAATCTGGAGATTCAACCACTATGTTGTCATGTTGAAGAACATGATTCGGGACCTGAAAGACTGT
>JARFYF010000060.1:14086616-14112624 GCA_030265395.1 Rhina ancylostomus | reverse complement strand
ATTTGGGAAAATAGGTACTTTTAAATAGGTAAGATTCTTAGTTGCTGAGTCAATATTTTGGGATGTTATATCAACAGCTCTGAGATATGGCAGGCAAAGATGATTGGAGCATAGTGTGCTAACACAAGCAAACCTATCAACACATAGACTACTGGAAAATTAATGCTAGTCCTTCCTACCTTTACATATATCAGTCCAGTCGTTACCATGATTGTAATCAGTGCATTATCTTCATTGACATTTCAGTGCAAAGTCAGTGTGCCACTCAAATCAAGTACAGGACATGAAGTTCACAGATCTAAATATTCAGTGACCTAATGCCACCTTTTTCAGCGGTGGGGTTTAAATTAAGTTAATAGTCCGGTAATTAAGTTAATAGTCCGGGCTTTGATTAAAAAATAAGCTTTATTATGCCTACAGGACTTTTCAGTTGTTGTAAATCCCATTAAAGTCCTTCAGGGATGAAAACTTGCCATGCTTACACAGTCTGGCCTTTATGTGACTCCAGTCCCACCAATATGTTTGACTCTTAAGTGGCCCACTTAGTTCATGTAGAATGAGGGATGGGTTGTAAGTGCTGGCCTGGCCTGGCCAGTGATGCTCAGATCCTAAAATATGAATAAATAAAAAATCCCCTTACTTCCATCGCAGTGTTGGCCCTATGTTACATTCGAGGCAATTATAATGCAGCAACTGAAGGTTGGTATTATTTAACTCTCATTATTAAACTGTTTAACATGTTAGTCTGGGGTTAAGCTGAAACATTTAGCTTTGGATTGGGTCATAAATTTCTCAGTGGGAATCCCTCTTCTTAATCATGGAGGAGGAATAAAAAGGTAGATTGGACTAAGAGTGAGAGGTCACCCAAGGATGCTGTGTTACAAACAGATTTTGTTTCAAATGTTCAGGCTCAGTCGGGCTTATAGGTTAGGAAGGTCTTATTTAGATTCATTGCACATCAATATATCACATGCAACTACAACCTATCACAGCAGCAGATTAGTATCTTTCATACCAGTCAAAATTACCACTGTTTAAAATTCTTTGCCATTGGATCTATACAAGTAGCTTATGACGACCTTCTCTGTATTAATTAGTTAACAGTTTTCTATTGCATAAAGACAGGCGTTAATGCATCAGTTAGTTTGCAGTGATAATCATCTTGTCTTTCATTTGACAGACAGCTGGTCAAAAAATCTGACACTTCACCAGACCATCTTGACTCAGTCGTTAATATTAGGGTGGCTTACTGGTGGTCAGAGTGCAATCAAAATCTAAAACTAACAAGGTTTTGCAAAACTGAACTCTTATTCTTGGTCCACTAGTGTTCACAGAGAAACATTTATTTGGAACTGTCAACAAAGTTATTTATTATCTATGATTGTCTGTTGCCACTTTTCCTGTTGATTGTTCTATTTCCCCACCTATAAGATGAGATTAAGCGACAGGAATCTTGAGGCTTCAGAAAATTCTAAAAGAGCAGCAGCCTTAAATGCTTTGGAATTGATCTAATATCATAACCCACCCCTTTTCTCCCAGATAGGCAGTTAAAATCACATTTTTTTACTATGTTCATAAGATTTAGGTATCAATAGCAAGACAATGGAGTAAAGTGTGCAAGGAGAGGGGAAGAAGGGACACAGGTTCTCCACACTCATACCTGCCCCAACAGTAATTTCCCTGTGCAGAGTTTGCATGTTCTCCCTGTGACAGCAGGGGTGCCTGCCCACATCCCAAAGATATGCAAATTGGTCAGTTAATTGCCTCTAGTGTGTAGGTGAGTGGTAGGAGCTGGATGTAGTTAATAGGAATATGGAGCAAATTAAAAAATGGGTTTTGTGTAAATGGGTACTTGGTCAAGGTGGATTCAGTGGGTCAAAGAGCCTGTTTCCATGCTGTATGGCTCTGACACTCAATGTACAAACTGACATCCATGGGATAACATTATAAAATACTGGAAATACTCAGAAGGTTAGGTGACATCTGTGGGAAGAGAAATGGAGTTAACCTATCAGATCAAAGACCCTTCATCAGAACTGGGGATGAACAAGGCAAGAGAGACGGTCCTTGCCTTCCTCCAGGAAGTCCTGTTGGAGAGCAAAGTAGAGCTTCTTCAGGTTAGGCATTCCAGGAAGAGAAGTGGCGGTGAATTCAACAAGCAAATGCAAACCAAAGAAACTGCAGAGGCAGGGAATCCAAAATAAAAACAGAAAATGCTAGAAATACTGAGCAGGTCCCAGGTCCTCTTCCCACAGATGTGGCCTGACCTGCTGAGTGTTTCCAGCATTGTCTGATTTAATTTTTGATTTCCAGCATCTGCAGTTTTTTAACTTGCCCATGGGGATTGCCAAATTTTACAAAACCTGCAACTTGATCCACTTAAGTCTAAATCAAATATTGTTTTTCCCTACATTGTGTTCTATAAAAGGAAATGAGTGGGTTTGAATGTTTCAATACTGATTTTAAATAAGAGACTCTGCAGCTGAAACTCCTTGTTATCATCAAACCTGTATTCATATGCATGAAGTTTATTGACTTGGATAAATTAGATTGGCCACAAGATATCTTGAATCAATTTGGCGTTTCAGCTGGAGGTTGGCATCTTTGCTGCATACTTACCGAGTTGTGTTTAGTGTAGAGACAATTAAGGAAGTAAGTGCAGTGAAAACTGGCCAGCTTGGCAGAGTCAGGCTCATAGGAAATTACATTCATCTACCTGCCTCCAACCCTACCTTCCTCCAATTCTGGTCACTTGAGCATCCTTTTAATCACTCCACTGCATTTAGATTTAAGGCATCCTACTCAAGCTGGCCATTTCAGAATATGAGAGTCTGTCAAAGATTTATGGGCCACTGTGGATGTATTAATAGTACATTAACAATACATGAGGGGGAAATTGATGAAAATTTGCAGTATCTTTGAGGCACTGATCGGGAAAATCTTGTATAATGGCCTCTTTCCTTCCAACTATCTGAGTATTCAGGCCGTTCGTGTGGCACTGGCGCTGAATAAACAAAAACATGTTGCAACGAAGTATCAGGAAGACTGAAACTTTGATCCCCATCACAAACTCCATTCCCTAGCCTCTGAATGGATCCCTCTCCCTGCCCATAATCTGAGGACACATTTTCAGGCCAACATCATTTCATCCTCCACAGCATGGCCTTGCCTCAGATCATCTGCTGCTGAAACTCTCAACCATGCTTTGTTGTCTTTAGACTTGACATAATGCATCCTTGCTGGCACCCCACTGCCATCATCCACATCTTGAGGTCCACCAAACGTCTGGTATCAATGCCCAAACTCAAACCCAGTCTCTTTCAATCTCTGTCCTCAATTTGGCTCTCAATTTTAAAATTCTTAACCTTGTTACCAAATCACTGCATAGTTTTTTTTCCCTCTTTCTCTCTATTCCCTGCTCCAATCCTACATTGCTCCACTTCTGGTTACTTGAGCATACTGTAAATCACTCCACCAGCAATAGCTATATCTTCAGCTTCCAACTTCCCTCCCTGTCTATCTATCTTCTCCTGTAAGACTTTCCTTAAGACCTTTTTTTTTGGCAAACTTCCCTACCATCTTTCTTTATGACCATGTCAATTTTTAATAAAACCCCTGTGCAGGTCATGGGAAATTTTCACTGTAGTTAATGTTGTAACAAATAGTTGTTGGTGGAGTGTCTACAACATTCCTCTCAAGCTTGTGTGGATATAATCCATGACATGAAGTGCGACTTTAAATATGGCTATTTTCCCCTTAATATCTGAAAAGAAAATTCAGGCAAATAAGAATAACCACAATATGTGCTGTAACTCTTTAAATAGCTAAAGGCAACTTAAGCACTCAGACTGCCATTTCAAATCAACACAGCCTTTTCTGCATTATAGCCTTAAACAGACAGTATATTGACATTGGAAAAAATCCATGATTCCTGGTCCATGAAAGATCCACTGTGACATTTCAACAGTTCCACATGCATGGTTATTTTGGTGGTGTACTAGTGCATTGAACTTTCCTTGGCATAGTAAGTGGGAGATATTTAGTATCTTGAAGCCATAAAAGGAACCAAATGGAATTTTTGCTTTTATTGATGCAGTCACAAAACATGCAATGGTGAAGATGCATTCCTGTGTAAATACTAATTTTATGCAGTGCCATTAAAATAATTTAGAATGTTGCTCCTGTGATGGTTCTTTGAAAGGGCTGTACTGTTAGTTCTATTCCCCTGCAGTTCCCTCACAGCCCTGCACTTTCAAGTACATATCCAATTCCCTTTTGTGCTGTAAGCTTCAACCAGATCACGGTTTATATCGACTGAAGTATAGTCATCCTAAATCAAAGGCAACATGCCTCAATCCTTCAGGTCAACACACAGCTATTCTAACTTGTATCAATGGATGCCCTTGGATTTCTCAATCTACAGCTGAAGGAGGCCGCAGGAAGTAGAACACTTACATGGAAGGGAAGCTGTAAATCGAAAGAGAAAGATGCAATTTGGAAGCCCTGCAGATGCACCACAATTGTAGATTAGATCAAGAACTATTAAATAAGCACCTTCTACAAAACAGCATTGGTTTGTAAAGCCTGGCGTGGAACTCTAACCAATCCCAGCCTGGTGAAAAGATATGTTTAAATATCACTTGGAGGTCACACAATGTTTTTTTTCTTCGTTAATCAGGAATCTACCTTCAAGCTTTAGCTGTCGTGCTCCAGAATAACCAGCTATGACATCAGTTAATGAGTCCTTGTCATTCTGTGCGCCCCTGAACTAATGAAATAATTTATCGGCAGAGGATTTGCTCAAAGGTTAAACTAACCTGCTACGTTTTCTTTTTATCTAATTTAACTAAAATAGAAATCACCAAAGCCACCACTGATCAGGAGGCTGTCACATAATGACTTTCACGCTAGTCAGTACAAAGGACAGAGTCTGTATACAGTGAGGATGTTTTGTACTCAATTTGAAAATTGACTTGCTTTACTTCAAAAATTCTTGAGCTTGCAGGTATGAAAGGGAGGCTCTACATATGAAGGAGCCCAGGGAGATAGGTTACTCTGCTGCAACTTCTGAGCAAATTTTCAAGTAAAAATTTTATTATCTGGTTTAATATTTGTGGTTTATTTTCTGCACTTGTTGAAGCATTTGAGTGCTGCATTTGCTTTCCACCATCCATACGACATCAACAGGACATGTAATTTGAGAATGCTAATCACATATGTCTGTGCAATCCAGCACAGAATGCAAGGGGAGAGTTTGAATTATGTAGAACCACAGAAGCATTATAGCATGGAAGGAGGCCATTTGGCCCATTCAGTTCATGCCAGCTCCCTGTTGAGCAATCCTGTCAGTCCCATTCCCCTTGACTGTGAATTATTCTTTCTCAAGGACTTATGAAAGCACTGACTGATTCCACCATTCTTATAGGCAGTGGGTCTCAGATCATCACTACCCTCACATCACCCCACTTCTGCGAGCAAAAGTCCATAGACACACAGGACGACTTTCCTCTACGTGTTTGTTTAATTAATTCGTACACCTGTTTATAAAGAAGGGCATGCTATGTAGTAACAATGATCACAGAGAAGAAATCTTCAGCCATAGTTTGTGTGGGTTAAAGCACATTGGGAAGGCAGTGCACAATAGTTATTTGTGGTTTCAAGAATGACTCCAGAAAGTGGAGCATAAGATTTGAGGCTCAAGTTTCTGGAGTGTGGGACCAAGCACAACAATTGTAGCACCAAGCAAATGCTTGACTGTCGGAGGTGCCACCTTTCAGTAAGCCAAGGTTCTACCTGCTCACTTAGGTGGACAAAAAATATCCCATTGCACTATTTCAAACAAGTGAAATTGACATCTCTGGTGTTCTGCACAATACTTCTCTCCCATTCGAAACCATTAGACCACAAATCACCTGGTCATTATCACATAAAGATACATGGGAGCCTGCTGTGTGACAATTGTTGGTTGCTCTGCGTTAATGAGTACAGTTCATTGGCTGTTACGCACTTTCAGACATAATGAACCTGTAGTGAAAGGCACCAACATAAATGGAAATCATTTGTAAAGATTCTCCTACAGTTTATAAGCAAGATCCACATAGTCCATTTTGACACAAAATATGCTCTTTGTTGGTTGAATAAATGCATTGCTCCCAGGTTGCAGGTGTTGGGAATGTTCACATCTCTCAGGGGAAAGAGGAGAATTAATGAGAGTGAGAATGTGTCCCCTTCCCGCTCTCTCTGTTTCTCCATTCATCATTCTGTCAGGGAGTTTGGGGCTATGTTAACTTGTTCTATACCAAAAGGTACATACTCCATTCAGTGTAATAGAGTGTCTAAGATTATGAATCTAACATGAACGTGACCTACAACCACTATGTGGTGCAGTGCATTGATGTTACACATCTGACACTGAGGAAATGGTTTAAAGCAGATTTGAAGCATGTTCCTTCAAGCTGCAGATAAAAACTATAAATCATCAAAAGCAGGCAAAAGGAAGAACCTGAATTTACAAAGGTTTTTCTTGTCCTCTGGATATTCTAAGAGGCAATGAAAACTTTTTAAGGCTAATCACTGCCAAACCAGGTTAATGTACAGTTGGTAGAACTGATGCTGAGGATGTATTTTTAGCAGATCAATTCCCCTTAAAGCGCTCTGTAAGATTCCTTCTGAGAAACTGAGTAGACAGACAAGGGACCAGATTAAAAGATCAGCAGAAGGCAACCATTTCAAATAATCCTGTGGTGCATTTCATAATATTTGTGGGTTCAAATCTCAATCTCCTGAATCCAGAGTACAAAATATCTAACTGAAAATCAAAAAAACATCAAATATCTTAACTGAAGTAAAAACAGAAAACACAGGAAGTATTTAACAGGTCAGGCTACATCCGATGGAGGAGCAACAGAGTTAACATTTCAGGTTGAAAACCCTTCATTATTACCTTTTAGTGGGAGAATGCTGTCCACAAATTTGTGATCATGTTTCCCAGATTACAAAAGTGACCACAATTCAAAAGTGGTTCATTATCGGTAGAGCACCAGGGATATCCTGAGGCTGAGAAAAGTGCCATATAAATTCATTTGAGTAAGGCTTACATTTTATGTTCATGTCTCCTGGAATGGGGCTTGGGCCACATAACCTGCTCTGCCTCTAATCCAAAGATGACGCAGCAGCAGGTTGGAAGGTATGTTGTGGGAGTTTTCAGACAAGCTATTGTTTTGCAATAACTTGCCTTGAAAGTTCAGCTTTTATAAAGGCTACGCTGACCGAGGATCAGCTGTATTGTAGTAAGTACACTATCAATACTGAGGAGAATGCAGAAGCTGTCAAGAGATACTGTGTGCCACTGCTCCATTGCAAAGCTTGTGAACAGAATAATAACAGCATCTATTTAAAAAAAACTTTCTTGAACAGGGATCCTGTTCTGATGAAGGCTCTTCAGCCTGAAACAGGTCAGCCACCTGTGAGATCTTGTGATGAGACAGATTAATTGATTTGCTGATATATTGGCTTTGTCCTCCTAATCTGCATAAACTGGCAATCCAATATATTCAAATATATTGAGGCCCAGTGATTTCAGGAGATGCTCAGAGCTCATCACCACTCTGAGTCCAACGTTTGCTATTCCTGTATTTCTGCGTTGCAGGTAGATTGAAGTTGCTTTACTAACATTCATCATTGACTCTGATCTTTAGTGTACACTGTGTAAAAGCCAACACTGATCTGGAGATTGCACACAAACCAATGGATCTGCTGTTGAACTATTTCTTGCTTTCAGATAGGGATTGTTCTACACTGGTGGATATGGGTAGACCCAGTACAAATACTGAGGAAGGCATACATGGAGTCAGCTGTATGCTTTTTACCAAATGTGTACTGTTCATTGCAACTTGAAGCAAACACTTTCACCTGAACATTAGCTAGAATGCCAGTTCTGTACTGGTACTTCCTTGCTGCTCTGTAATCAATGATTCTTTGCATTCCTACAGAATTATGTCATTAAGAGTGTAATCAATGTTATTAAATAGTCATTGGCCAAAAAGATGGGCTAACTGATAAATCATCAAAATGCTTACTCTTAGCAATCTCCATTCCCAAAATCTATAAATCACAACTTGCAAGCTAAAAGTAATCTAACAGAGATAATGAAGTAATCAAGGTCCTTGAGTCCTGACTTATAAATCAGATGTTGGTATTTAAAAACAAACGTAAGAAACAGGCTATTTGTTCCATTAAGGTCAGGTCCTGATATAAACAGATACAGATTTAGCCTTCAACCTCACCAGCTGCCGATTTTTCTATGGATAACATTGTTATCCAGTCATCTCAATATTTATAGGTTCTCAGAATCTTACAGCACGGATAGGGACTCTTTGGCCCACTGTTCCAGGACTGGTTCGTTTCCCCTCTTTTCCCCTTTAAGTATTCATCAAAACACAATGAGCTCCCTTTTTGGAAGATTCATTTGGGTTCGTGTGGGTTTGTTGTTTTGGGTGTGTTGTAAGCACATTCACAGAGGAGAGGTTTATGATGTTTAGAAACACCCTGTAGCAGAGCAGGTCACTGCCTGTTTTTAAAGAGATGTTTGACAATTCAACTAAAACCTGCACATGAATTAATAAGATTTTGGTGTTTTCAACTTTATGTCTAAAGGTAAATTAATTTACCCAAATTGACATTTATTTATTATTCGGAAAAAATGTTTCATCTGCAACAACAAAATTGGTCACTACAATCAAAATGTCTGGTTTAGTGGGTCCAGGAGGATTGTTTGTCAGTGAAATGATGCAGAGGAGAGATGATGTCCAGAGTTGGAATGGGGGTTGAAAGTGAGTGGAATAGAGGGAAGCAGGATTGGTGATGATATTCCATTACTGCTGGAAGTTTTTGGAGTTAACATTAGCTACCAAGTGGGAAAACGTTCAGTTGTTGTGGCAGGGTTTGAAGGACGGCATTCTTACTAATAAAATAAGAAGCTGAAAAGTTAGACTTCATACCTTTACCGCAATAGAGTCTGTGATTTCAGCGCTGTTTCATTCCACAACACTTTTTCCATTTTCCAACTGCAAGCTGGCCTGAACACATGCCTCACCTAAAAACAGATGCTAACTGTCTAGTTCTGCATTTGCCACAGGGTAAAGAGGGCTATGCTGGGACCCCATGACTGGCTTTCGTTGCCTGTATCCACAGGCCTTACCTGGTTGTTGGTGGAGGGCCTGGAGGCTGAGACTGCATATCAGTTCAGTGTGCTAGCACAGAATAAACTTGGCACAGGGCCCTTCAGTGAAGTCGTCACTGTGAACACACTGGGTAAGTAGAGTTATATTCAGTTATCGTATGTACTCATCCTTTCTGTTCTGTGAAATTCTTTCATCTACATGACAAAAAAATCATGTAGATTTTATTGACTTAAGAGCCTTTAATTTGTTAATTTTAAGCCATCATAGAAAACTATACTGTCATATTTAGAACATGGTACACTGGCTCCTGCATTCAATTTGAGCTTTATTGTTTGTACACCAATCTCTCCTTGAGAATCCTCCAGCCATGGATCCAAATGATGTAATCTTAACAAGAAATCACTGCAGGAAGAGAAAACATTATTGTCTTAATGATCAAAAAATACAAGGGTGGTTATTTACATAACACAGCAGCAAGTAGTGGGAAAAGTAGAACCATTTGTGTCTGCACAAATCCAATAGGTTCTGCTAATTTTTAATTATCCATAAGGAATCACCTTTGATAACATTGAGTGGCTGTTGGAAAGAAGGACATTTTTACAAAATGAAGTTTCCCTTCAGGTTCTTTATTTGCTTCTAATTGTATGCTTGATTAGTACATTGAGAAATTGTGCTGCACCCTTATTTGGAGCACTAAATGTCTGCTACATGTAGTAGCAATGCCAAATTGTTGTGTTGGTGAAAAGTATGTTTAAGAATAAAAAAGGTGGTTTTCACTCTAAGTCCTGGGTGCAATTGCTGATGGAAACTGTCTGCAGATTGCAATTGAATTAGAAACTTTTAAAAGGAAACTGGAGAAGGAAAAGCTACACTAGAGGCAGGGAGATGGAATCAGTGTATGTACTGGCACAGGAGCAATGGCCTCCTTCAGTGCTGCAATTCCTATGCCGACCATGGTGCTCACCAAGCTAGTCCCATTTGCCTGTATTTGGCCCATATCCCTCTGAACCCCTCCTATCCACTTATCCAAATTTCTTTTAAATGTCGTTATGGTACCTGTCTCAACTGCTTTCTCTGGCAGTTCATTCCATATACGCACCACCCTCTGCATGAAGAAGCTGCCCCTCAGGTCCCTTTTAAATCTTTCACCTCCAGTTCTAAATAGAGTAATCAAAAGCGGTAATAGGAGGCACCAGATCCCATCTCCAAGAACCCACAAAATGGCTGTGGAAAATTCTGCCATGGAGGTGAGAGAAAGTGCAGGCGGGGGCGGGGGGTGTTCGGGGCCACCTTCTCCTGTACATTGCTCTGATTGCCATCCTGCAAGTGGCTCTGTGCCACTGAGAGGCACAGGCTCATCACAGCATTGATCGTGGCTGAGAGTTCATTAAAATAACTGCAGGAAGCAATAGGACACCCAACAATATTGTATCCAAACTGCTGAGCAATTAACAACTAAGGCTGAGAGAGAGGATTCGTGTGTGTATTGGCACAGGAGCAGTGACCTTCAGTGCTGCAAGTCCAATGATTTAGGCTTGCTGCCAGTTTTTTCAATGGAGAATGATTTACCTAAACCCTAGTTCAGAATCATCCGATGCAAAATTGTGTTGGGAAATGGTATAGCAAAACTGCTGAGATGTGCAAAGAACAATCTCCTTGCCAAGCCTGTTGCAGGGCTTGCTCCTTGCTTTACGTAAAAGTGACTTAAAAGTGGTCCAATTTCTGTTGGTAAGATAGAGGTGAGCATCACACACAGTTAGGATATCATCACGAGCTTCAGTGATCCCAGAAGTACATCAACTGCGGTAAGACAAATGGCACCTGGAAGTGCCAAGTCCAATTTCCTGATAGGCAGGACCTCCACTAGAAATATATATTGTTGCATTAAAGCATGAGGCGAATGGCTTTGATGCCTCATTTGTGTATAAGGTTTATACAAGCCTTGTGTACCACAAGCTTTGTGTTCCAGTTTCTATCTATCGTGTAAAACAAGATGGGAGGTGAAGGCTATAAATGTTGTTATTTGCTCAACAGTCCTTTAAATACTTCCCAAACATTTCCAAATTGTGATAACTGCCAGCAACAGTACTTTATTCCTCATTTATCATTTCACTCTCTTCTCCATTTTTAGTCAGTCATAAATAGTGCACAGGTTAATGCTGATTTGAGTAGATATACATTTTGGTGATGGTTATTGATGTCCACATGAAATCTGATGCTTCTATCACATTACTCAGATAGTCTGTAACTTCAGATATTGTTGTGACATTTCTGAACACAAACTCATATTGAAGTGTGACAATGAGAAAAGAAGGCAGATTGCTTTCCTTGGTAATAATCAGGAGCAAGATTGAAACTGATGGTTATCACCATCAGTTATGTGCTGGGAGGTTATGTGCTCACGAGATTATGAGGACATGGAATGCTTCACTGCAAATGGCAATTATGATAAAAACATTTAAAGGGGGACTGCTTTAAAAAAATCCTCTGCAAGAGGCAGGGAAGTGGGCTTTATACTGGCAGTGCTGTAGTTTCCATGGTTAAGGCCAGCTGTCTATCTATTTAATGGAGAATGAATTGCCTCCAACCCCAAGTTCAATTCTGAATCATCCAATATAGAGGTTTCTGATCTAAAAACCATAGGTTAAAATCAGTTAAACCACAAAATAATAACATAAAGATATATCTTAAAATTGTACACCAGGACATCTTAATATTTTTACCAAATCTCAAGATAGAAGGTGTGTGTAAAATGCATAATCATGGATACAGGATTACATCTCAGATTATGGTAAATCTAGAAGCTGTTATTTTACCTGTGTTTGACATGAGATGTAATAAATTGAGTGCTCATAATGATAAGGATGTCATAATGGAGCCTTGAGCATACAGGTAGTCCTCAGCTGACTGAACAGTTTCTTTTTACTTGGAGCATTTTATGTGTTGGAAGTCTCCAAACACTAAACACATTATGAGGTATGTCTTATACTCCATGAAAATGAGTTTGTAATGCAGTAGGTAGTTGTATATTCAACAGGGTTTATCAGAAATTATCCTAAATAGTAAACATAGTTACAGTGAATTACTTTGAGCACAATAACATGGCTGCATTATGCAGCAATCAAATCTTGTTAAATGTTCTGAAAATTTTAAACTACCAAAGCTTTAGGAAACATTAAATGAGAAGTTCTATAAATATTCAGACTATCTGCTGGTGACTGTAAAGTTGTCTGTTTCTGATCTAGGAATTGTTTACTTTTGCTACCTTTTCCCCAGCCATTTCACCACAAGCTCCCACTTTTGGGACAGTCACTCAAAGCTGGGAAGTCACTGATAACTGGGACTTTAGAAGTTTGCAGCCGCACCACCAGGTGGCAGAACTTGCTGTAGAATTATCCATCAACTGAACGAAAAGTACATGATCAGCCTGGAAGTTCATCAGGGCCTGAGTATCATGTTAATTCATCATTGCACAGCACAGCAATGACCGTTTTGGGCATGGGCCTGCGCTTAAAAAATTATTGGCGTCAAGGGAAACTCAGCAATTTTTTGACTTGGCAATCAACCTCCTAATGCACCATTCTCTGGCCAACTCAGCAACCCAACTCCCTCACAACTTTAAATCTAATTTATATTTGACGCAGGCATTTCCGCTGGTCAAATATAAATCAGAATCCTTTTGGCTGATTAGTGGTTCAGTCTGACATCTGCTTGACCTGTTGTTTGATGCAACAGATACATCTGAACATATGAAAGTCAAAAAACTGCAGAAACTGCAAATCTGGGACAAAAGTAGAAAATGCTGGGAAAATTCAGCAGGTCAGAAAGAATCCGTGGAAAGAGAAACAGTCAACACTTCGGGTCTGGAAGTCTTTGTCACAACTGGGAAAGAGAGAGAAATGTAGGTTTTCAGTAGGAGAGAAGCTGGGGGAGGGATGTGTAGAACAGAAGGAATCCATGAAGCCATTTCAACTTATCCTGTCACAGACATTACCTTTGTTCCACCCATCCCTCCCTCACCTTCCATCCCCCTGAAAACTCTCTTTCCCAGTTTTGCTGAAGGGTCCCAGACCCAAAATGCTAACTGTTTCTCTTTCCACAGAGGCTGCCTGTCTTAAATTTTTCCAGCACTTTCTGCTTTATTATATAGAAGCATACATATGAACATATGAATTAAGAGCAAGAGTGGCCACCTGGTCCTGCTCCACCACTTGGCCGATCTGATTGTAACCTCAACTCCAGAGTTCTGTCTGCCCAGAGTAACCTACCACTCCCTTGCTCCTCACCCATCTATCTACATCTGCCATTAAAATATTCAAATGCTCTGCTTCCACTAACCCTTGAGGAAGAGTTCCAAAGACTCACAAATTTCTGAGAGAAAACAGTTTGCCCGTCTAAATTGGGCAACAATGACCCCTAGTTCTAGATTATTTCACAGGAAAAATCATCTTCTCCACATCTACCCTATCAAGTCACCTTCCATTCTTTCAATTCCAGTGGATACAGAGCTAGCCTGTCCAACCCTTCCTTTTCAGAAAACCTGCCCATTCCAGGTGGTGAGCATTAGTCTAATGAGCCCTCTCTGAACTGCTTCCAGTGCATTAACTTCCTTCCTTAATTCAGGAGACCAATAGTGTACACAGCACTCCAGATATGATCTCACTGTTGTCCTATATAAAGCCCATTGAAAGGCCACTAAATTCAAACTGATGGAAACAAAAAGAGAAATTCTGCAGTTTGAAGCCCCCCAAGTCTGTCTGGGTATTTTTCTCTCAGGTCAATTGTCATTAACTTTTGTTCTCAATCTTCTTGTCAGAAATGCGATTGGAATACTATAAAGTGCCTTACTCTGACTCACCGAGTCCCAAACTGAGCTAATGATTGGAGAAGGGCAACATTCTCAAAATGGCACCAAACTCTCTGCTTGGCATCAACACTTGGGTTTGTCTTCCCAGTTGTCTGAAGAAGGTGAATCCTACTGTTGCTTCAGGGAGATCTTTGTGAGCCTGGATAATGAGGTTAGGGAGATGCTTTGGTCATTTCATGGGGTGAGACAACAGTGCCAATTTCTTCACTCGCCCAGTGCCCGGTACAGATATTTTTAAGTAATGTCTAAATGCGGATGCTTGGCACTCATGAGACCAGTCTTAAAATCAATGCAATGAATCCATTAGGAACCTAGAAATTCTACCAGGTTTCAATTTTTCTCATACTTATATGAAGGTTTTCTAAGAAAAATATAATTACAGCTGCTTTGGATTTAATGCATTGGTGATAATTGTATAAATAAAATTGAATTCAATGAAAGGTCACGAAGTGTTAGTCGCGTTCTTCAAGTCTGCAAAATGCTAAGACATATGTTCGAGTTAACCTGCTTTCAGCCTGGAGCTTTGTAGGGTGACTGCTCATCCAGGTAATTTCTGACATATGATTAGAAGTTTCTTTTCCACAACTTCAAGCAGTGAGTCGCAGAACCCTCACTACTCCCCAGTTTTTTCACCTCTCTAAATTACCTCAAATCAAAATCTCCTAGCAGTTAAACCACTCTGCCAAGGGAACTAGGTCCTTCCTTTTTCCTGGCCTGTAGCCCCATGGTCAATTTGTTCTACAATTTTACACAATAGTACCATATCAGCAGTCTTCCAGTCCCCCCAACACCACAGCTGTAACAAAGAGAGTTGGGACTGAGTTTGGGATACACTATATCCTGGCCTGTAGGTTTATTGCCAAGAATGTAGAAAGGCAAGAGGTAGGGGAGTAATAATTGACTTGTAAGTGCTAAAGTGGGTTGAGCAGTATGTGTCAGAGGCTCTGCATTTGCAATCAGATTGAGGAGGTATTTAATGGTGCTGCTACTTTGGCAGGATACGTTCAGCAGGAAAGTCTAAAACCTTGCTCACTCTTTCAGCTTTCCCTATTACCACCCGAGAACCACTGGTGCTGCTTTCTCCACCAAGGTGCCTAACAGCCAATCGAACACACCAAGGAGTATTGCTGTCTTGGCTTTCACCAGCCAACCATAGCTATCCGATCAGCCATTATATCATGGAGTTCCGCCTGGGAGAGAGGTGGGAGATTTTAGATGAAGCAATACCAGGGACTGAAACCGAACTGCTGACCAAGGAGTTATCTCTGGTAAGGCATTACCAAGCAGCTACTGAAACGGTCTTCAAGAAATTCACAGGGGATGCAAGAACAGACCTAGTATATTGACATGAAGGTCAAATAATGACATTCATCATTTTTAGTGGGTGTGGGTAAACCTGTCATTTATTAATACTGGACAAAGTTTCTTTAATGTATTCAGCTGAATCAATAATACCATGGAGCAGGTTCCCTTGTGGAGTGGCCATGATGTCTTTTGGTGGTATTTGGTCAGTGTCTTCACAATCGAGGTGCACTGTCTGGTTTCTGGTCTAGAAGAAGATAATTGTTGGATGGGGAACCTGAATGGCAGTGGGCTGGACATGGTGTCTGTATAGCCTGGAGGAGCTCTCCTGTAATCTGGAGTAAACAGAAGCCTACCAGTCAGACCCTTTCCAGCTGATGTTGGGCTGAGCATAGTCCACCGAGCACTCACTTGACATGGTAAACAGATGCATGCTTTTAACTGAACTCAGAACATGACACGAGAAGGCTATGGTATTACACTCCAGTGTATTATCCCAGTATACATCATATTTTACTCTCATGATAGGGTACATGTTATCACAGGGACTGGTCTTTCAGTCAAACCCATTAGAGAACCCAACTGCTTTTCATTCCACTGAATTGAATAGAATGAATGTTGGGCGAGTGAGTGGTTTCTTCTCCCCCATTACCACCAAGGCATCAAAGATGAACATTTACCTTGACTTCTACACCTTGAAGGGCCTAATCTTTACAATCTGGACAATGCAATGGGTTAACTATTTGAATGGGATCAAACCCACGGTATATGAATAAGATGAGAGTTTCCTCTTTCTCCTGTGCTGAGAAGCTCTCTGTAAAGGCACAGAGGTCACGGAGTTTGGATCAGGCAGGAGTCATCATCACAGGATCAACTCCAATTTGGCCGATACACTCCAATGGGGCAAATTCAAGGCAGATGCTGGATACAGAGCAAGCAGATGGCTGCGGGTGGGGCCTTTGTTTGACTGCAACAAGCAACCCAACTCTAAACGTTAAGCTGCATGTCCTTTCATGTTTGCAGTGGTTATTCAGATTTTAAGAGGCAAATGGGACTAATCCTTGTTGAAAGTGATGTTTCTCTTTAAAGAACAACTAAGGGCAAAATGGCTAACAGTCTTCACAGAGATAACAGAATGAGATGCAGATGTTTTATTTCCTTCCCTTGTCAGGACTCCTGGTATGAATTCCGTGTCATGGCTGTCATGCAGGACCTGATCAGTGAGCCAAGTAACATAGTCGGGGTTTCTAGTTCAGGTAAGCTGCAGGTATATTCTCTATGATGAAACCTCCATCGTATAAAGAATATTACAGCACCCTTTGGCCCTTGATGATGTGCCAAACAAATTAAGTTAATAACACCTAACCCCTTCTGCTTGCACATGGTCCATATCCCTCCATTCTCTGCATATTCATGTGCCTATCTAACAGCCTCTTAAACTCCTCTATTGTATCTGCCTCCACTGCCATCCCTGGTAGTGTATTCCAAGCACCCACCACTCTCTGTGTAAGAAACCTGCCCTGCACATCGCCTGTGAACATTCCCTCTCTCACTTTAAGTGCATGCCCTCCAGTATTAGACACTACGACCCAGTCTACTCTTATCTAAAAAGGACTGAGAGAAGTTGTTCAAATGCATAGGCTATTGTTGTTTCCTTGAACAAGTTCTCTGTGCTTCTAGACATCTTTTCACCACCTGACATGCCGGAGGAAGGCCTAGCCCGTCCAGTCGTGGCTGGGATTGTCGCCACCATTTGCTTCCTGGCAGCAGCCATTTTGTTCAGCACTCTGGCTGCTTGCTTTGTGAACAGGCAGCGAAAGCGG
This sequence comes from Rhina ancylostomus, assembly GCA_030265395.1. Lineage (NCBI taxonomy): Eukaryota > Metazoa > Chordata > Chondrichthyes > Rhinopristiformes > Rhinidae > Rhina > Rhina ancylostomus. Next base: position 14,095,450 of record JARFYF010000060.1, on the reverse strand, counting down.
AAAAATAAGAGAAAGAGGGGTAAGTAGGAGCCAGCCTACCATTTGGGGAGGGACACACTGCCAGTCAAAAGACAAATTTCCAAAAATTGGATTGCAACCGTTCTTGGTGGAGTGAAGTATTTGAAGGTTAGCCCGAAAGACAAATCAAAAGTATTGAAATTAAAACATTCTTCCTTAAAGAAATTTACATGCTTAAAAACCTCACCTTTTGTGTTTCACAGACATGTGCTTACCCATGGGAAATGGGTCAGGGCTGTTAAAGGGATCACACCCTGGCAAATGCCTCTCTCCCCCAAGCTCCCCAGAGCATGGAGTGAGTCAGTCATACCCTATGGCCATGGATGGTTTGAAAACCCTGTGATCAGTGGCAACCACTGGGTATAGATTAATGAACCTGTGAGCTCCAGTTATCAGTTACAGAAGCTTCGATCTGTGCTGAGGGCTGCTTCAGCCTTGGATGATATTCAGCATATAAAATGATATCCCGGGTGGCATATTAAATCATTCAGGCTTCAATACCTTCAGCATGAAGTACTCCTTGTTGAAATGTATGTTAATAACACAGATCCCAGGTCATGATCTATTGATCCAACCTCTAATGTTAAGTACATAATACCTTTGCTGTTAAGTAAAAATCTATTTATCCAGCCTCTACTGTTAAGTAAATAAGCAAATAATGTTCATGTTACTGATGTCATTACACGTGCAAAGAGACAGACTGTCACTGCACGTGTTTCAGCTGTCTCACAGCTCCAGCAACACAGGTCCCATTCTGACGTCCGGTGCTATCCATTCTCTCTGGGGCCTCGTGTGCTTCTCCCCGGGTGCTCCAGTTTCCCCCCTCATTCCAAAGATGTGCTGATTGGTAGGCTAATTAGCCACTGTAAATTACCCCCCAGCATAGTTAGATGGGGGGGATAATCAGGGAGAGTTAATGGGCATGTAAGAGAGAATAAGTTGAGAGAAATAAGTGGAGGAATGGGGTTTATAAAATAAAGAAATATGAAAAATGTGAGTAGCAAGTTACATCGGCATTAGGGTGAATCCTGCCAGGAAGTACCAGACCCATTTTCCTGATGGATGGGACTTCACCAGGAAAGCAGCGCAAATACTGCAAAATTGCAGCTTATGTGCTGGTTATGCATAAAAATAGGTGAAAATAGGTTTTCCTTAATCCAGTTTTGAGGTTTATGTCACCCAATACAAACTGAGACTGCAGTTGTTGAGTGCAGTAGTGTTATGGTTAAGTTATTGGACAATTATCCAGAAGAACAGACATTGATTCGGAGACATTTTCTCCTCTGGAAATGCACAACAATGCAGCATCACCCGTCTGGCTTTGCTTATTTTGTTAATTGAAATTCAAAAAAATGCATTCAATTATGGACATAGCTGGCAGGGCTGACATTTATTGCCTGTCCATAAATGGCCCTGAAGGGCAGTGGAAGTCAAGACGCAGCATGACAGCTGTGAGATTTAAATTCAGGTAATTAAAGAAATCTGGAATGTAAAGTTGGTCTCATTCATGGTATCTGTGGATTATCATGCAATCCAACCTGGTTCATCAATGTGCTTCACAGGGAAATCTGTCATCCTTTCCCAGCCTGGTCTAACTGTGATTCCAGACCCACCAATATGGTTGACTCTTGACTTCCTCCGCCCTTCAGTGACATTTACGGACAGGGAATAAACGTCAGCCTTGCCAGCTATGTCCATAGTTGAATGCATTTTTTTGAATTTCAATTAATAAAATAAGCAAAGCCAGTCGGGTGATACTGCATTGTTGTGCATTTCCAGAAGAGAAAATCCCATGGGCTCACTCTCTCATTCTACTGAGCTTCTATTGTCAGCCACACTGCCTAAGGCTCTAAGTTGAAACCTATTGTTAGGCCAGAGGGAAGGTAAAGACATCTCCCCCTGGTCCAATCCCCTGCAATTCCTGGTTCATATTGGTCGTGTTCTGGAGGTTATTTCTCAGCCCATCCTTTGGTTCTGCAACTCGTGAAGGGAAAGCTGGGTGTCTGCCCCAATCAAAGGGTAAATATTTTAACCAAAACAAATAATTGATTTTCATATTTTATCCTTCTGCTGTATTCAAATATTGTTCAGTTCATTGGAAGATGCTGAATGATTCATTGCAATGATAATATTTAAAATTCATTTATCAAACCNNNTTGGAATAATCTGCATTGCTCTTCCAGTAGAAAGATTTTTCACTCAGCATGTGCCACCAGTCTGATTCAAAGCATTCTAAGAACAGTCATGGTTTCTGCCCAGTTCTGTAGTTCTGGCTTGTCTCCTGTAGTTTACAAGATTGCCTTCTTTTCAGGACAGAATTTTAAAGTAGATGTAATTAAGTAGTTGAATGTTGATTGTGAATGGTGTATGGCTGAGTGTGTGTCCATGAGAAACTGCTCTTCCCACCTCATGGATAGGAGACAGTTAACTTAAAATAAGGCTGGACTCAAATAAATCCATCAATGTCTTTGGGAGCACCTCCAAATTGGCTCAAATTTACCTGAACTTCATGTCAATGGTCTTTGTTGATTTGTAGCTTCATTTATTTAGCTTCCCAAAATATGCACAGAATATGCACATATATTGTGCAGTCAGCAAATCCCCAGCTTTCCAGTGTGGCTTGCCTTCTGGTTCAACCACCCTTTCCTTTTCTGGAACTGGGAAAAACACATGGACAAAAGCAGGGAAGAGGATCAAAAGAGGAGGATCAAAAATCATAGCTACTGTGACAAGTACTTCCTTGGTTGTAAATAGCTTCCAGAATTTTGAGGTTGTGGAAGTTTTATTCAAATGTTTTTTACCTGACAGCTTGTGAAACTGGTTCCTGACAGAAAAAGGTATGTCAAATTTATCTGTGAACATCTGAAGAACTTTGAGCCCATGCGTGAGGAACATTATGAAGCCCAGCATATATAGAATTCAACACCTCCCAACCAAACCACCCACCCTGTCAAGCACTCCTGCCCCAAATGTGGAAGAGTCTGCATTTCCCACATTGACCTCATCAGTCACCTCAGAACCCACAAAAGCAGAAGCAATTCATCCTCACACAGGAGGGAAAGAGGAAGAAGAAGAGAAGGAGAAGAGGAGGAAGAGGACAACTAATCTGAGATTTGAAATATCTTAACGCAAACTGCTTTAGTCTTTCAGTCTGGCAAAGAAGTTCCTAACTGAAACAGTTAGGCTGGACATATGAGATCCTATTTACTTTCAGAGATTACACACTGTCTTCCAGCACTTTATGAAAGATCAGGCCAAATGTAGCAAATTATGATTGGTGACTGAGAGTGTAAACAGAGAATAAATCCTACTTTACATCACAATCAACACTCATTCATTTAGCAAAGAGTAGAAGGGAAGTTATTAACTTTTCATTAAATTGTTAATGTTGTTAGCTATGAAAGATTTCTTGGAAACTAAAAATATCAGCAGATGTTGGAAAATGCAAAATAAATGAACTTCTTTAATTGAACTTTTTTTAATATTGAGGAGAAGAATTATTCATATTTTACAAAACTTAGACCATTAGCCCAAGAGCACATTATACATCACATCAATATTTTGGCACCTCAGTAATTTTTACACATTTTTTTTCTTCGAAATGAGCAGTTCTGGAAGAGACACGTTCATTAATGTTTGCTGGTTGTTCTGAGAAGGTAGTGATGAACCCATTCCTTGAATCCTTCCAGTTTTGGTGGCTCAATAACAATATTTTTTAAGGAATTCCAGAACTTTGGTCCAGTGATGAAGAAGGAAAAGTACTGTATATCCAGACCAGGTCACCTTCATTGTGAGGAAGATATGTAAGTCATAATAACAAAAGAACATTGCAGAGCACAGCACAGGAACAAGCCCTTCAACCCATCATGTCTGTGCCAAGCATGATGCCAATTTAAATTAATCCGATCCATCTGTACATGGTTCCTATCCCTCCTTTCCCTGCCTGTTAATGTGTCTGTCCAAATGCCTTTTAAACATTGCTATCATGTGTGCTTTCACTACTTCACCTGCCAGCACATTCCAGGCACCTACCACTCTCTGTGAAGAAAAACTTGCCTCACACATCTCCTTTAAACTTTCCACCTCTCGCCTTAAAGCAATGCCCTTTAGTATTTGACATTACAGCATGGAAACAAAGACTCTGACTATATACCCTTTCTACGCCTCTCATAATTTGACATACTTCTATCAAGTCGCCCCTCAGCCTCCAACGCTCTGGAGACAGCAATCCAAGTTTGCCCAGCCTCTCCTTATAGCTAGTATTCTCTAATCCAGGAAACGTCCTTGTGGACTTCTTTTACACTTTCTCCAAAACCTCCATATCCTTCCTGTAATGTGGTTACTTGAACTGGACACAATACGCCAAATGAGACCTGACCAAACTTTTTTAGAGCTGCAAATTTGTTTTCTCTTTCTTGTGGTTGAGAGGCTGAGAAATGACCTCACCAGTATCTGATAAATTGCTACAATGTATCATGAGGCTAGTATAGACTTTAAATGACAAAAGATGTGGTTGTAGAATACTGTGGCAGGGATGGTGATCAGGCACTTTTCTCTGTCCTGGATGCCGCTGAGTTTCCTGTGTGATGTTGCAGCTAAAGACTTCCTGAACTTTCCATTCCAAATTTAATGAGCTTTGTAGATGGCCTGGAAGCCTTGAAAATTCAAGAAAAGAACCACTCATCACAGATTTTCTTGCCTTTACTCTGTTTCTGTAGCAAGAGTGTAGCTCTGGCTGCTTAATTTAGCCTTATGGTTCGTGATCACCTTGAGATATTTGTGGTGAGGGAGTGTGAATCTGGTGTGATGTTGATGTTGAAGTTGTGGTGCAAATGTGTATTGTCACTTCTCATCCCAAGCCTTCATGTCATCCAGTCATCAGGCTGGAATGGGATGCTTCTGGCTACAAGATGAAAAATGTTGAATCATCATTAAGCAGGACCACCCTCACATTACAATGGAAGGAAGGTTGATGATGATGCCATTGATGAAGTAACTGCTGCACTGATGTCTTGGCCTCCAACAACTACAAGCATTTTACCTGTGTCAGGTGCAGTTTCAGCCTCCACTGAATGATGCCCCAAGCTTCTTATTAACTTCACATTTATGCATATTATTAAGGGAAAGTGCATTTCCCCAAAATTGCACTGAATATGTTGATAATTAATGAAATTGATTGGAAAGAATTCCATATTCAAATAAGATAAGCTCCTAATCAACCAGTATGGCTGCAGAGTCTTCAATCTGTTGTGATGATAAATTAAAGGGTAAACTGATGTTTACTTCAGCTGTACCTGAAGTGTTTGGCAAATGGAATATTGGATTCACTGGTCCTTAAATAGCCCTTGGTAGATACGGATTAGCAGGAACTGGAAAGGATTTTCAGATTGCGGTCAAGTGCCACTTACACATGATGCAACAGATCAGACACAAGGCACCAGGGAACAGCAAAGGAGGATGAGCCTTCACACTGAGACCATGCCCAGAAAGACATCTATTCAATAATGATTGCTGCACAGCTGGTAGCTGTGGAAATCAACAGTGATCTTCATTTTTAAAGTGTCTGGTTTCTTCCTGCTTGGTCACCGAGATGTCAACAAACAGGTGGAGTAAATCCTCACCACGCAGGATTATTTTAAAACATCTTGCTTGACCGATTGTAGCAAAGCAAAAGAGCAACACAGTTCTGCATATCCCCTGTCTCTCCCAAGTTGCAATCATGTATTACTCAGTAACTTTCTCCCCTTACCCTCCCCAGCATTATTTTAGTTAGAACCCTCCTGTGGCAGAGTTAAAGCTTTACCACTCCACCGACTGGCCTCCTGTGTCAGTGTTGTAGTTTTCACTGGCCTAAAATGCTCATCTGGTCCCAGTGCATGCCAACAGCAGTTGACAGATTAAGCACCATGGAGTAATAGCCATTGGAATGAGGATGCTGGTGATTGTAAGGATAAAGAGTGGAGTTGAATAATATCAAGATCATAAAACACAAATATAAGAGGGGAGCATTCTGTGAACTCCCATCAAAGGCTCAGTGCATAATATTGCAGTGGTACATCAGAATGTCTTCAGCATTACTTTATTCTGAATCTCAGCCATGATAGTGAGTGGTGCCACAGTTGTTCTGCAGACTTATCAGGTTCAAAATAGAAGCAGGAAAGAATCTGAAATGGCTCCTATTCCATTGCAAGTGGAAGGGTTAATTTTCACTGTGCATTATACCATGAAATGACTTCTGTTTTCATTAATGTGACTTTCCAACAACGAATGCATGAAAAATGGTCACCAATGCATGTAGCAGAGGGATATTGTCCATGAACTACATCCCAGCAAAAGTTAGAGAGAAGAGTTGAAAGTAAATTTCATTGTGAGCTACATAATTTACTTTGAGGAGTCAGAGACTGGGGTTGGAGAGTGTGTTGGAGTTGAGGGTCGAGGGATGGTGGGATCGGTGGTGGAGTTTACTTGATGCGCCTGAAGAAAGTCTTGGCCCACACGCAGTAACATAAAGGAACATGTCCCATGGATGTGGAATTTTGCACCTTCTTTAGTCTGCTGCATTTTCCAAGTCTCAGAAAACCAAGCGACCATGGATTAAAAATAAGGATCTTGTTAAGAGGATGACACACAGTCTGCTTGCTATCTAGCCCAGAGCCACCCACTTCCAGAGACTGGATTGGATGCAACTGAAATTTGCCTCTGGCCTCCAGTCCTTGGGGGTTAATTTCCAGCCCTCCCCAATTTCTTTCTAAGGGGGCTAATGGAGAGTGTGAGGTACACAGCAGTTTTGTGGAGTGTTATTCCAAACGTGTGGTGAAGCACTTCATTAACATCACACAGGTCAAGTCTACATCCTTTGGAATGGTTCATGTTCTCACACTCTTAAATCTAGTGTTCTCTGCTCTGTGGTTTCTCAGTTATACATTGGCTTTCAGCAACAATTGAAAACTGTATCAATTTCCATCCCTCCACAGTATCCCAGTTGACATTGTATTTGCCTGAAGAGATAAGTGGATACTACCTCCAAATAAATGATGGGATGCCATTGTCTTAAGTCTCTGCCTCAAATTCTGTTCACTTTCCCTGGTAGATATCTGAGGTTAATCCAGACACTTCATAACCATGATGTTTAAACCTGATGCTGAGGGTGCTCCTAACATCACTGCCAATGCTGCCTATTTTGAGACCCATCACGCCACCTGATTCTGCTCCTACCTGTACTGCCCATGTTGCTGAAATCTTCATCCTTTTGTTTTGTTTAACCTCCCAACATATGTGTGGCTGGTCTCCTATTTACTACCTTCCAGAGAAGTGCAGTGACATAAGTGTCATTCCAGTTATTTCAAGAGCTGAGAGTTCCACTGATGTCCTAGGAAACATGACATCAGTCAATATCACCAAAAGCTGATGAATGTTAAGCCTTGTTTCAGTTCAGAGACTTGGACACAAAAATCCAGGCCAACACTCCAGTGCAGTTACTGACAGATTGCTGCACTGTCAGAGTTCCATCATTTGGAAAAGACCTTAAACCAAGGCCCTTTCTGCTCCTTCAGGTCAATGACAAGGATCCAGTGACAATGTTTAAAAGAATAGTAAAAATATTATCTGAAGTGTGCAGGTAAATACCTTTTCCTCAATCAACCATCACGGAAAATATCACCCGCTCATTAACATCTTGCTGTGTGAACTTGTTTGCAGGATTGGTTGTAAAGAGCTTCTGGGTAAGTCATGAAAGAGATTAAGTGGAAGACTTTCTGTTCACCTGGTCAGTGACTAGTAGGGTCATAACTCATACCAAAGATGCCATGTTTGTATAAAGTCAAAAGAATATTTTTTCTGTGAAACACCCAAGCAGTTTGATGCACTGCAGAGGCTCCAACATTCCTAATTGTTTTTCAATGTTGCATGTGATTTTCCTCAGATGTACATTTTTTTTCTTTTAATGTTGTTTATTTTTAGAATGATGAAATGAAGTACCTTGAGAATGAGCTGGAGAAACAAAAGCAGAAATACCTCCATCTTCGGAATTTCACCACAAGTTTAGTTCATGCAGTTAAAACAAATGACACAGAACAGCAACAGGTAAGATTTAGTGTTGCAGTAGGATCTTCACTGGGATATCAATCTCAACTAAATGGTTGGCTTAATGCTGTTGGTGTAAATATCAAAACATAAAGGCACATATACCACCTTCCACCTTAATTGCCTGTTGTACCTACATATTTGCTTTAAATCACTGGTCTACAAGATCACCGAGGTTCCTTTGTAACTCAGCATCTCCTATTTTATCACCACTCAAATAATACTCTGCCTTTGTTTTCTTTTCTGAAGTAGGATCACATTTATCCACACAGTACCGTATTTACCTACTCAGTCAACTTGTCTCAATTAAATTGAGGTACTTGGGGAAAAAGTTGTTGTAAGATAAAAGTTAAGATGATCCAAAGTCATAAGAAGGTAAGAAATAGTAAGATAAGGCCACACAGCCCTTTGAACCTGCTCCACCATTCAGTAAGAACGTGAGTGACCATGTTCCTCAGTCGCCATATAATGTATTCCTTGGTCTGAAAATCTAATGCCCCTGCCTTGAATATGCTCAAGGAGTGTAATTAGTTTCCATCAACAGCAGTCTGAGATAGAGAATTCTCGAGTTTTACAACCCAGTGCATGAAGAAGTTTCTCTCCAATCCTAAATGACCAACTCCTCACCCTGAGACTATATTCCCTTGTTCGAGAATCTCCGCCAAGGAACAGCCATTCAGTATCTACCCATCAAACTCTCTCAGAAACTTTTTTGTCTCAATGGGATCACCTCT
>JARFYF010000060.1:14012347-14034541 GCA_030265395.1 Rhina ancylostomus | reverse complement strand
CATTTTGGGGACATTTTGCCCTTTATTAAATTCTTCAACTACAAGATTAAACACATAGGATATAATTATATCATTACCAAATTACTATACAGAAAAGAAAGCAATTGAATTTTGTTTGTTAGGATATTTCAGAACTCCTTTTGTTTTAATATGAATTGTGTAAGGACATTGAATAATCAGTACTCCTTGCTTTCCATTATTAAAAGAAAGTTATCTAAGATTGTAAAACTAAAGCAAAGCTTGTGTTGAACATTCTCACTGGACATGTTTCCCTTTGTTCAGTAAGCCTACATGTCTTCCACCTCACCTCTTATATCAAATGAGACCTTTGCCAAAGTGTTGTAAATATGCACATGACTTTCCTTGTAGGGCAATCACTAGCAGAATGTAGGGAATGTTGCTATGACAACATCATGCTGAAACTAATGAGATGTTGCTTCTGGAAGACAGTACTAATAGTATTTCATGTGCGTTGTTCCCAAACTCTGATTGTGATCTATTATAAATTTGAAAAGGCAATAGAGAACTAAAGATTAGTAAAGGGTGAGGGGAAGCTATGGCTGCTTCTGTCTCTGGTCAGCTTTGTCACGCACAAACTGAGTGATAGAAAGTTGGGGTGGGTTAAGTTGCTTTGTTGTCTCATTTTGGGAATGAGCTATCTGAAAGTGATGCAGGCAATTAATGAATAATTTAAAAGGGAGAAGTATCAAATCTGTAAAAAAGAAATTGAGCAGAAAATACAGTGGACATTCATAATACCATGAGATTATTTACATTCATAGTTCTGTTTCTTCAATATAATGATAGAGAAGCTGTTCAGGATCATAATGCTTGTTCCCGTTCCTAATTAAGAATGAATAAAGGAGAGTGTTGTATATTTGGGTTGTTGGTGACAGACACAGAATTATAGTTGCCAGAAACCATGTTTACAACTGTCAGTCTAGGTCTGTGGAGGATGCACCATTTCGCCACCATTATCCTGCACGGTGACTCATAAACATTGACTTTGAATGCTGGAAAGGAAAATGCTACTTGTGTTCCACTTTAACCTATTGGTTTCTGATAGAATCATATTTATTTTCAAGCAGTCATCATATCAGTTTATCATCTTGAAAATTGTCATCTATGCCATCCCATAGACCACTGTCAGCTTATTTGAGAATAATTGCATGTTGAGACCAAAAGCTTGGGATTCTAAACAAGGTGATAATGAGGTTATTTCAAAGCAAATTTGGCTTCTTTTTTTCAGAGCTGTAAGTGAAATGGCTAATTGAGGAAAAGTACTCAGGGAGAATGTAGAAGACAATAATATTCCAATAAATAAATGTCTATGAGCTGGAAATGTGAATAGACCAGCTTAATTCATACAATGATTTTCCAACAGTTTTCTCTTCCCAAGTCTTTTTCTAGCTAACATCTGGATACCCTAACTTTGGTCAGTTTATAACACAGTTTTAGTCCACAGAGGGTTTTTTCTTTTGTTTCACCAGTTATTTTGGTCAGTTGAGTATTCTCTTCCTTTCCTTTGACCTTTGGGATTTCATTATGAATCATGATGAATGAAAGGGATTTCCCCCCCCCCAAAAAAAATAACAATATCCTCAGTCTAATTTTCAGTGGATACCATCACAGCTAATTTTGGACTTTTATTCCATGCAGTAGAAACTTCTAAAGTAATTTCAACAGTGATTTCCTGCAAACACAATATAGCTGAAGTACAGAATATCCTCCTTACCCACTGGACTGACAGACTGAAAATGAATACTTTCATTTTTTGGTTCCTTATTTAGTGATGCACAGTTGTTCATCCTTCCATGCAAAATTTGTCAAGGTGAAATAGTTAGGGAGATGTTGCATAGCAGTAGAAAAGTAACAAGAGCTCTTTACATCAGAAATGACCATTAGCAAAATGCTCAAACTATACATAACACTCTACAGAGCAGCTCTGATCTACATGAGAAATCTAGTACCTAATTAACCAATCAGGCCAAAAATAACAAGAGACATCAGCTAGAATATTGAATTCAGTGTCAAATCATGTACCAAAAGCAAATTAAAGAATTGATTAAGAAAGATAAAGATGATAGTTTCAAAAAACTGTATACATTTTTAATTTCTGACAATAAATAAAATCTAATGGTATGAGACTACACATCAGCATACCCCAACGTATCTAAAAGGTACTTGCACTGAAATGGACATGCCCCAATATGCTTTGCTGAGTTTAGTTTGTATGTATCAGGTATATATTTCCAGCTCTTGGCAAGTACCAGTGTAATGAGGTTTCTGCATGAGCAGACTACTCCTAATTTCTGCACCTAGCTATGAGGATTACCAGAGGCCCCTCTTTGACACCACGTAAGTAAGCACGAGCACAAACAAAATAGTTTCATTTTTACTCCTTCCACAAAATTTAACCCCAAGTTTTCCTTTGATTTTGTTGCATCTCCAATTTATAATCTTTGTCAATATTGCTGCAATCAATGCTACCGGTCATATGGTAAATCAGACAGGTTATGACAGTGAGCTAAGTAAAAGAGACTTGAGCCATTATTTTCTACAGAGCTTTGTTCACAGTATACAGTAACTAAAATGTAGATACTTTTTGTTCATAGTTTATAAATGTAAACCTAAAAAAAAAGTATCTTTTTCTGGTGACACAAGAGACTGCAGATGCTGGAATCTGGAGCAACACACAAAATGCTGGAGGAACTCAGCAGGTCCAGCAGCATCTATAGAGGGAAATGGACAGTCAACATTTTGGGTTGAGACCCTTGATTGTGCTCAGTCCAAATGAAGGGTCTTGACCCAAAGCATCAACTGTCAACTTCCCTCCTTAGATGCTGCCTGACCCGCTGAGTTCCTCCAGCGCTCTGTGTGTATCTTTTCCTGGCAGTAGTTACAACATAGATCAGGCCTCTCTCTCTGCTTTCAAATTGTGAAGAGACTGAAGCAGTGATGTGCACCTTGTCCCACCACGTTACCAGTAAAGAGCCAACTTCCATTCAGGGCTTTTTTTATGAAGGTTCACCAGAAAAATTGCTCAGATTTTGCTGCTTTCCTTCAGTTATGAGGAACAACTTTGCATGTAAATTGTCCCCATCATTACAAGGGATAGGTGGTAAAGGTGGGGTATGAAATTGAGTTTATAGGGGTGGGTACATACATAATAGGAATTCTTGCTACTTGTTCTTAAGAGAAACATTCTCATCAAGAGAGGTAAAGAACCAGTTGAATGTAAATAAAGGTCCTTTGCTGAACTATTCCCTCAACCTTAAGGGACAATTTAATAGCATATACCTCGAAATGGGATTACTCTATTCTCACTGATTTAAATCAGTATTGAATAAAGCTAATTTTGATCTTGGTAGTGTTTAGGCTCCTGTCAATTAGAAACCCTACTGTTTGATGAGGGTTTGTTTATTTAATCTGCCTCTCTCATTGCTTATGGTATCTCTGCTGTGAATTTTGTGCAGGATAATACCCCATTGCTAGAGCTGGAAGCTCATGTATATGTCTCCTCACTGCTTGGGTTTGGACAGATGACTGATGTAAATGTGAGGTATCATGCCCAACAAATATCCTAACATCTGACTAATGCCCATCTGGACTAATTTCCAGTAAGAATGGAAAACAGACTTCACAAATGGCCAAACTGATTTCTCTCTTCCTCCTTCTCCATGCCATGAATAAGACCAATTACACTGCCCTTCATCATCCACAGCCAACCTGGCTGAGGTTATTAACTGGTTAGCACAGACCAAAGGTTAAACTTGACACCTTTGGTCTGAATGGCTTACAGTCTGCCCAGGGGTACAATAACACATATCTGGAAACCCTGTCATTCCTCCAATATAATTTTCTCATAACGATTAGAAAAACAAGTCACTGACAAAACCGTGGTGAAAAGGTAAGGATGCTCTGTTAGCAATAGTTTCAATCTTAAATTCACTTCCACAACATCTATCATCTACACCAATTAAACATTGCATAAAATATGTTAATACTGAGTTCAATTATGCTTATGACTTTCAACTGAAGTTAGTTTACTAATTAATCTACTTGGTGCTTGTTGGTATTCTAATAGATATTAAAAATGAAATGACACCTTTTCTGAGTCATCAAAGTTGTATTTCATTATTTTTACAAAACCTATAGAATTTTATGAGTACTTTAGGAAAAACTTTTTTTTTCAATTACCCAGGATCTTTTTGTCGGTTTGTAAGGCCTTAGCTCAAAAACTGTTTCACGTCAGATTGCAATCAACTATTGTGCAAATGTTCCAATATTTGCCATCTGTTAGGAGTACATTGTGAAGGGAGTCCTTTGTATACTAACTGAGCAGCTGTCTTTGCAAGTGTTTAGAAGAAGAGACAGTGATGTACTTCTACAATACAACAAACAGGATTCAAGTATCTGAATCTTGTTGAGATCGGTGACATTGACTCAATGTGACCAATCCTGATTTTAATAGTTTTATGGCTTTAAAAGACTGAAATATTTAAAGAATAAATATGCCACCTATCACTGACTCCATTCATTTATTATAAACACATTGCCAATAATGACCATTACTGGAATTCATTTTACAGTGTGTAATTGTTTCAATAGTGCCATGAACACTTCTGAGGAATTTGGATGGATGGTATATTTATTCTTTAGAATTAAAGGATGGAATTTGGTGCAAAACCATAGCTATAGGCATCAGAAATTTCAAAACTCAGTCTGTATAAGGCCAGGAAAATCCAGTAAAAATGTTCTGTATTCAATATAATTATTGTTCTAAAATGTTTCTAATGAGTGTTTAAAAAGCTGGTATAAAGATAACTGCATAATTTTTGCAGAAAAATTAATTTTTATTTGGAAATTTACTTGGTGTTATTAATGCCTTTGTGTTTTGATACACAGTCTGCAGAAACCAGAAAAGTGTGTGCTGTCTTTTTAATGTAATTGTGGAATTAATTTTAATACAGGTGATATTCAGTATTATAATTGTCTCCTTAAGAAATCAATTTGAATTATTCAGGACAAGCTGTTGAGTTACTGAAGGTTTTGCATTTTGATCATACGGAGAGATATCTTTGGTTATAATAACACTATCTGAATATATACCACATTTTACAGTATGTTTTTGGAATAAAACATTGTGGTTCTAGGGTTAATGTGCACATTGATGCTCATTTTTGCTGCAGCCTATCACAACTGACCCTGTTTCAAGTCTTAAATACACACAATTTCTCTGTTCCTCTAACTAAACAAGAAATTTGCTCAATTTTAATCTAAGAGCAAATCTTTTAGAAATTGAATTGAATGGAACTCTATTAAAATAGCAACTCACGCATACTGAGCCAATATCTGAACAGTGTAATTTCAAGACTTCTTTTGTGATAGTGACTTGTTCAGATTACCACTTTCCCATTGCTAGTGCCACAAATCTCATCTCAGTGCTGCAGCTGAGGTGTTGTAGTATTCAACTCCTCCAAAAAATGTGATTCATGAGCTTTAATAGTTTTATTTATCGATGCCTCACTTAGAATATCATCGCCGTGTATATTATAATAGCAAACATTTGGAGAAGTAATTGTAAGCACAGTTTTGCTGAGACATTAACCCTCTTGATGCTAATGCTTTTGCCTGACATTTAGCAAAATATATCATTGCTGAAAATGTAGGAACAAGTCCATCAGTTATATTTTCTAAATTCTTTTTTCAGGAGAGAGGATGACTGGTTAATTAAAAAAGACAACTAAATTGATTTAAAATAATTTTGTAGTTTTATCTCTGGTTTATAAACTTAAGCAATGTGATGCATCCATTTTTTACTTTTCAAGGCAGGAGTATACACTGCCTATGGCATCACTGCATGTGCTAAGTGACCAGGAATGTTTCACAATGATCGCAAAGGGGGAATCCTATTTCTGGCTTCCCAACACAGGCATTATTCAGTTAACATTTGAAGACATTGCCTACAAAATGGCAACTAGAGGGTTAATTGAATCAACTTCAGGTATTACTGTTGTGATATTTTTTTCCATAAAGGCAAAATACTTGAGTTTGTGATCATAACAAAATGGTGCTGTACCAAAGCCTTATCTGTAGAATATTTACCACTATATATCCTACATAGGCTCCTAACCTCCCTCTTCTTCCCCCAACCATGTAATATTAAAATCTTTATGGGAATGATTCAGCAGACTGCCGGATTACCTGGATTAGGTGCAAGATAGACAAAGAATGGACAAAAATTAAAATTAAATCACCTTGAGAATTTGCAAGGTATGTGACCAAATGGCCAACTATTGAAATATGGACTTGAGGAGGAGAAAGTGCATGTGAAGTGCAAAGATCAGTTGAGCAAGAAGGCCTTCTCCTCTGCTGTAGAAACTATATAACAGAAGGACTGATTTTTGAGGAAAAACTGGATACAAAAATAATGTTAATAATCGATGTCCAGATTTAAGAAGGGCAACAAATATTGCCCTTGTTTATTTTGAATTCTTTGAACTTAAATTATAATGTACAATTGAAGGAAGAAATGTCATTACCATTTAGTTTAAAGAAAGGATGGCTGCAATCTCTGCAACAGCCTGAAGCTGTCTGTCAGTTGATGCAATGATGTTTCACTGTGCTTTCATTGACTTTGTTTGTCCTTCAATTCTTAAGTTATGTAATGTATTCCACATGTGCGGGGTGAGATTCTGTGATGAAGGTATCAGTACTTTCCTTTGTCACTGAAGGCAGTGAGTCCCACCATGTCTCATTCTCCTGAGTTTCTCTAGTTCCCTTTTGCTCCATTTGCAAACCCGTGATAGCAAGACAACGGATGCTTTAGAACAATTGATGCTAGGTAACTGAAACCCTGGAATTTATGGATAGGTAATTACTTCATTCCAAATTTGTGTTAATTTCTCCCCCCACCCCCTCAATTTCAACCACTTATAATACAGTTCCATCTCTAAGACCATTTTATAATAAGGTTACACTTTAACCTGAGGTCTGTCTCTTCATGATATTCTTCCCTTTATTTCTGAACACGTTGTAATTATTATCTTTCTACAACATATTCTTGACACAGCACACTAGCACAAGAGTTAGAGCTGCTCCTCACTGCTCCATGACCTGGACTCGATCCTGATCTTTGCACGTCCTCCCTGTGAATGTTTGGGTTTCCTCAGATGCTCCAGATTCCTCCCACATCCCACAGATGTGCTAGTAGGTTAATTGGCTACTGTAAGCAAGTGGGTGATTGGCAATACAATCGGGAGAAGTTGATGGACATGTCAGAGAGGATAGTTTACAGGAGAATATATGTGGAAATGGGACTGATGGGATTGCTCGGAGAGTCGTTCATTGAACCAAATGGCCTCCTACATCATGAGGAAAAATTAAGTGCAATTAGATTCTCAAGACTAACTTACTCTAACTCAAATGCTATAACTTATTAAACAATTTTAAAATAATCTGATTTGGACATGTTTATATAGAACAAATGCAAACAAAAATCAAAGAATGATCTATTTAAAGAACCTAAAGAAGTTGTATGATTTTGTTTTTAAATATATTTAAGTATTCAGAACTCTGTGGCATCTAATTGCTAAACTAAATGTCAACTATATAATTGTTACTGTATTTACATCTTGATATTTCACTATTGATCTATTTAATTCAAAAGGTTTATAATCTTTTTCTATGTTAAACCTCCTTTTGATGATTTTTATAATTTTAGTTTTCAATCACATTTACAAATAGTTTTTTTCAAATGTATGCAGAACTAGCTTAAGTAAACATATCTACTAAATACAGATGAAAACAACAAAATTCTGTAAAAGAGAACCAAAAGTAGCAAGTGGAGGTTTATTGGACTGGACTGGGATTGTGCATTTTACACAGGTCAGATAACTAAAAATAAATGTAGTCGATTAGTGCCTCCATTTAACAATTTGAGAAGATCATTATAATTATCTGACTTTTTTATATATCTGTTGTCACTGTTTTTATTTCTTCAGGTGTTTTGTGTCAGTTTTAGGATTCTTTTAACGAAGCTCAAGATATTATCCTTTTTATGGCTTTAATAGTTTCAGTCTTAATGCCCGCATTCCATACATTTCCTGCATCTTTCATCACCAGTTTTCTTCTGCAGGCCAAGACTTGGCTGATGTGGATCACTGCCAACATTGCCACATGTCTTTGACCCAAGCTACTGATCCCTGATGTTTAAATGTAGGTTCTTGTTTAGTGTAATAAAATTACAGGCTTTGGAAAGTAACAGTTGCACACTATCTTAATCCATTCATGAACATGTAATTGAAACATCCTCAGTAGGGAGAAGTTAGATGTTGATAAGAACTGACTAAATTGGCAGACTTTTCAAACAAGGTCATGTTCAGTATAAAAAGGATATATGTGCAGTGCAGCCCAGAGAGAGTAGCATATTATACTATCCTAAGTGCATATGCTGTAATTTGTATATAAATATTCATTTACAAGACATGGGAAACACTGGCAAGGCCAATATTTACTTCCTATCTCTTTTCCCTGCAAGGTGGTTGTGGGCCACTGTTTGAAATGTTTTTAGATCCCAGTTCCAAGACTTTGACCCAATGACAATGAAGGAGCAGTAATACATTTCCAAGTCAGGATGATTTACATATCAGAGGGGAATTTCCAAGCACTAGCATTCCCTTGCACTCCTGCCTTTGTCATTCTAGGATAGAGATTACAGATTTGGGACGTCCTATCAAAGAGATATTCAGATGAATGATTTCTCAAGCCCTTCAGGCACCCACAATGTGACACTGCTCTGGCAGAGCATAACAAAGAGGCTACATGACCTGTTAGCATCGATAGCGAGGAATACGCAATACCTTATAAAAGTTAAAGCTGCATATTTCCCAGTGTGAACATTTCTGACCACCACTGGTCTCAAAGTGCCCAAATATAGATTTCTTATTACCTGAGTGCATTTATAATTCTTTTTTTATATCTGAGTTCTGAATGCATTACTTAGTTAAGAATTGTATCTTCTGACAGGGAAATCAGGCTTACAGTGACAGGTAATACGGCAGTACAGCTAACAGTAACTTTCAAACACCTTTTAACATACTCTGTATGGATGGGAGGAGTCCTGGTACCCAACCATTTCTGAATATTTCAAACCTGTGTAATCAATCAGACTAAAACCATTGCATGCTCATGAAGAAATATATGTGCTCGGCAAAGAGCATGTGACAATTTGTTCATTGTCAAAACAATAGAGGACATTTAACTGCAAGGTGGCGTGGAGACTACTATGTGGACATTTTCAGCTGCTTAATGCCCATGTTACATTGTCCTGCTTCAAAAATGTTTTGTATTTTGATATAATAAATCTTTACAAAAAAAAACTTAACCTGGAAGTTCCTTTATTCTGGTAAATCATGTCTGCTGTAAGATAAATAGGTTACACCAAGAAACTACATACTTGTTAGTGAAATGGACCGACACAAAGGGGCAGATTTCAGACATCTAAAGTTTTTTTTGTTTGACACACAGGATATTACTTCATCTCATTGCTACACTGGATTTCAGAGGAACCAGACTGAAGGTGGCAAAAGTTTTGTAAAGATGAATCAGTTCAGCAGGTCAATACATTCACTCAACATTCCTAATCAATATGGCTCCAGACTCCCGAGCACCCGACAGCCAACCTTCTCACACTTCCCCAACTTACTGATCTTCCAATAGCCTAACAACACATCCCCAAACTCCCCAGCCCCATCCCATTGCTACTGCTGATCCTTTGAACTTCCCAGTGGAGGCACCGATCTCATATCACATTAACAAGGCACTGATCTATGGCCAATTGGACCTTATGCCAGCCACATTGGACCCACTGGTCTCAATCAGGCCTCTGGTGAAGTATTCCGGCCCCTCTCAACCCTAGTTTGAACTCCAGGTGCAGATATTCTCTTCCTGCCAGCCATCTTGACATGGTCTCATTTCCAGTCATGGTATTTCCTTTTGTGCATTCCTCAACAGACCTTAGGTGCTATTGTAACTTGCAGTGATGGCAAGCCCAAAACCTTGCGATGACTAAATAGCACAACTTAACAATTGAACTACAATTTCAGGTTCAATATGCTTTCTGTTCATTCCTACTTTTAAATTAATACGCAAAACATATAGGAATAGAAGTACATTGGCCAAGATTTTAAACAGGGACCTTTAACTCTGTATGAAAACAAAACTTAAATTAAATAAGAAGACTAGAAATTCATCTTCAGTCTGTATTCTGTACTTCTGAAGCACGGGTGCAATATCTTATACAGAATCAAATTTAACTGGAAAAAAATGCATGGTTGTTACAATGCAACATATTTAATGTTAACTAGTAGCCAACAGATTTGTCGTTCTCGCAGTTTGAAAAAATAAAAGCCGACAGGAATATTTCTAAAATATAAATTAAAGACCAAAGTCCATCAAAGTCATAGAGTTATACAGCATGGAAACAGGCCTTTCAGCCCACCGAGTCTGTCCCTAATAGCAAGCACCCATTTGCCACACTAATGCCATTTAATTCTCCTAACATTCTCATCGCCTTACCCATATTCTTTTACTTAGCTACACACTATTGGCAACTTACAGTGTAAACTTTAGTGTTTTGGCAACTTTAGTGTAAAGTCACTTTAATCCACACAAATAAATTTGTGGATCTCTGATCCTGCATCACATCAGATCCTCCTTAACTCCCCATCTTCTGGTGCTGGTGGCAAGTTCTTTGCTCAAAATTTCCTGGCTTTAACACATTTTCCTCCCCTTATAGTTGTTTCCATGAAATAAACTGTTAAAATGAGGGCTGAGGTCAGGATTCTGGCACAAATGGATTTTCAATATAGGAAAAGATGTTATCAAGTCAAATATTAAATTGAAAATCAAAAACTGCAGATACCGGGAATCTGAAATAAAAACAGAAAATGCTGGAAATACTCAACAGTCAGGCAGCAGCTGTGGAAAAGTTCTGACAAAGAGTCTCCAACTGAAACATCTATTTCATTTTTCTCTCTGTGGATGCTGTTTAACCTACTGACTGCTCATAGTATTTTCTGTTCTTAAATTAAATTTTAGATTGCAGCTTACATCCCTATTGTTGTTATCAACAGAAATGCATTGATTATAGTGCCTAGAAATTTAACCTATTAACATTTCAATGAGCACACAACTTGCTTGCGCATGTTAGATCATGCTAGTGATCATTCCTGGGATAATAAACAACCATAAAGAAATGGGTGTGGGCAGCCCTGTGCAAGTGAAGTGTTCCCCCAGCCTCAGACATGCATCTAATGTCCTTTCTGTGTTTACTGACAAAGATTAGCTGTTAAATCAGTGCATACTACAACCTGTGTTCATACTTTACAATAAAACAAGGGGCAACCCCTGACTGACAAGAAGATGTGATTTAAAGGGACCCATTGCAAATACCAATCTCATTTTTTATTGCTCAGAATATTTTAAACAAAATTACTGGTGTGCCGTTATTTATTGCAGTCTTTCTACATAATGCACAATATAGATACATGCTGCAATCTCCATCAATATGATGAGCCTCCTTGTAGTATGTTATATGTGTGGTACAGAACTAGTTCTCTGTAAATGATCATGAGGGGACCAGACACAATGAAGGCAGGTGTTCCTTTATTTTGTACTTGTGACCTCTAGTCCTTGACCACTTCACCAAAGGGAACAGCATTCCACTGTCCCCTCTTGTATCGGCTCCTCATCATTTGGTAATCTTGTTTCAAACCTCCCTTCTGCCTTTTCTCCTCCAAAGACTGTCCCAACCTCACTAATCTATTGTCATAACTGTAGTCCCTGTCCTCAAGAAACATCCTTGTAAATCTTCTGTGGACCCTTTCTATTGCCTTCACATCTTTCCTATAATGTGGCAGTCAGATTTGAACACGTTGCTGCAATTGAAATTGGACCAAAGGAACCAAAGGCTCAATATGATTTCCCTGCTTTTATACTCTGTGTCTCTATTGATAATGCTTAAAATTGTCCATGTCTTATTTACCTCAACCTGCCCTGTCACTTTCAATTATTTGTGCACACATACCTCCAGGTCCCTCTGCTCCAGCAGCCCTTTAGAACTGTGTTCTTTGTTGTGTGTTGCTCCTCTTCATTCTTTTTACCAAAGCGCAGCACCTCTCATTTCTCTGCCCCTCGCACCAGCAGTCTGTCACCACCCTCTTCATAGTTCAATAAACTGCCAAGTTTTCTGTCATCTACAACTCTAAAAATGGTGGCTTGCACTCAGAAGTCCAGGTAATTAATATCAAAAAGAAAAAACAACGGTTCCATTCCTGGGAATAACCCTCTTGTCTGTTTCCCAGCCAGTTTTGTATCCAACTTGGCCAGCATGCTGGGACTTCTGCATGGGATTTCCAAACCTCTTGGCACTTGTGGATGGAAATGCTGGTAGTACAGAAAATGTCCCTCAGTGCAGAAAGAAATAATGGAAGAAGTGAAACTTGAATTAGATTATAGGCAGCAGTGTATTGAATCATTATGAGGCCAATCAACTACCATGGAAGATGTGTATGTGTCCTGGAGAACTCGGGAGACTAGAAGCAACAAAGGTTTCAATGAAGGACTCAATATTGGATGTATTGACTGGGATGGATAATATATGGACCCATTAATTCAGGGTAGGGTTGAATGGGTTGATGCAAGTAAAATGCCTGAGCCAGAAACAGTGACCAGAGATGGAGGTGGAATCAATTGCAGATCTTTGGAACTTATTGCAATGCAGAAAACAATTAATATATTCTTCTCAATCACCTATGAAATCTTACATTTATACAGGATATTTGAAAAACAGACCTAACTCTCGTGACCTCATCAATCTGGTTGTCAATATCATTATCATCAGTCTTCAAACTATGGAATGAAGTGAACTTCTTACTTCTCACTAATTTTGTTAGTCTTCAATCTTTAGCCATAACTCTCAGAGGTGACATTAAACCATTGTCACCTCAGAGTTAACAGATTGTTAAGGAGAAAAGGACAAGCTTATTCTTAATTGACCTCCACTTGTCATCATAAACAGCCCAAACTCTCCCATTTTCAAAGGATCATAAGTATGTTAAGCTTGAGATGCTCTTCAAATCATGAGGTTATTTTTCCAGAATAACAACTCTACAATCTCACTTTACAATATTTATTATGTTATAACAAGAGTTCCAGAGTCATTATCAGTCATGCTTTCTGACAGTTCATTTAAGTCTTTGGATCTCTTGCTATATAAGGAAACACCCCCAAATTCTTTGCTGAATTTCCCTTTAGAATCTTAAAGCATGCTCCATTGCACTGCCTTATACCCCTCTCAAATATTTATAGGGTCACAGATTCAAAACATATGTAAATTTTAAGCTGGCCAAATAATCTTAAAGGTCTGAAGACATTGTTTCTCAACCCTAATGAGCAACCAATGATTAGCACCAATGCTTAAATAAAATGTGATAGGATGTTTCATTGCTTTGTTGAAGTTAACTTAGAATTCTGGGCTAGGTGCTTAGACTTTAAATGGTGAGCAAACTCTTCGAGGATAGTTTTAGCATCTGCACAGAAACTCCCTCTTTTGTCTCACCAAATATGCCTTTTCTATGTGGTATACACTGATGTAATACACACTTCCTACACACAGGTGTCTCTCTCTGAGTAACATAGGAGAGCTGTTCTCTTACTCTGTTCAGCTAATCATCATTTCTATACAATTTGCTATAACAGTCATGGCCACTAATAACTAACACCTAGCATCTTCTCATTTGGGTTTAATAAGCAAACTACAGGATCAAACTCTAATTGGACAGTAACATCTTGAAACAAGAAAATATCAGTTCTCTTGAATGTCAATAATACAACACGATAGCCCTGATCCTGATTGGATTTCCAGGACTTTGAGGGAGGACAGGTCAGGGTTGATTCAAATTCACAGCATTGCAGACATTGCAGATTTTTACACATCAGGTAACAGCACTTTATGGGGAGAAAAAGTCCTGCTGTCACCAGAACCCAATCCAACCTGAATTATGTGGCAGGCAGATATAATTCAGTTTACTCTTCATAAACACCCAGTTACAGTTTAACACGTACATAATATTCGCAGATGGCATGAAAAGGCCAACAATTGGTGGTGTTGCTTTGTTGGCTGATAAATTGTAAAAGGAGGACACCAGATTCTTGAGATTTACATAAGGTAATAGGGACTTGCATTGAGACTTAACTCTGCTCTTGAAGCTCCATGGTCTGTATTAACTGCTGTCAAAGACGTAAAGCTCAGACAATCATGCTTTACAGGATTGCAGTTCCAGATGCAGATCATTGAACAAACTAATAAATAGTTTGGAAATTGCTATGGACCTATTATTTCTGCATTTGCTTTCTGTCAGATTCAATTGTTTCCCAGAAAACAATAAGACTCCAACAATTGTTTAGCAGCATTGGTATTGCAGAGGGGAGATGAGAATGACAGAACCATAGAATTCTGCTTGACTATTATTGACATTCTCCTTCATAACGGATATAGGCAATTGCCTTGAAGTTCTGCAGCACCAAATGGATGTGCAAGATGAGTGGTCAGGGAACAACAACCATTCTGGCTATTCGTACAACTGCAAGCAGGTGACCAGGCCAAGGATGGGAGATGGGGTGAAGGTGGAGACATCTGAGCTCTGCAATTTAGATGGTAGGTGCGGGGAATGGGACCAAGGCCAGGTGTATTTTGAATGCTGCCGGGGGGAGATCTAAGATGAACAGAGGGTGATTGAAGGGGCATTGGGAACATCAGGGAAGAGGAGGAGCTAGTGGCAGATTGGGGGAGCACTAGATCAAGAGTTCAGAACCTGACTCAGGCCATTTTGGGGCAGGGGTCGGAAGACTGAGAGGTCAGGACCCTCAGGCATTTGCAAGGTGTGTGAGACAAGCTGGTGCTCCGGGGTAATGGGAGATTGATCAAAGGATAAAGGTTCATAATCTACTTACTTGACAGGCATCTTCATCTGGCATTGGACTGGGAAGACCACATTGTCCAAGATTCTGTAACGAAGGTCACTGAAGGAGTAACATGATCCAAAAAGAGAACTGTGCAGTGAATGATGTCATCCCACATCAGGGATATAAGAGTGCCTCACACTCAGAAGTTCCCAGGTGAATTTCCGGAATGATGCAAAATTAACAAGAAGTGATCATTACCACATTTCATTCTGAAACAGAAACGATTTTCAGTTGCTAATGCTAATGAAATAATATTGTGGAGATAAGTTTCAAGACAATTCTTTGTTGGCACTCGCTGTCTTAGGACTAAAACAATGGATGAGATGTTAGCAAACAACACTACTTTTCAACTGCTGTAAGTCCCATGTAGATGTCGATACAATTTAACTCAACAGAATAGAATATCAAGCACAGAGCATGATAGGTGGCTGAAGCAATGCCTCCCATTTTCATTATCTCTCAAGCTGAATTTCCACTTTTTATGTCCTCTCAAAAGGTTACAATCTACCAGAATGCTTCCACGATATAAAACATTGCTCGGAAATGTTACATAAATTAAAATGTGCTCCAGCCCTGTCAGAGGCTAAGAGACTTTGGAAAAGCAATTCTGCAACAGAGCTTCTGCGAGCATTGTAAATGTCATTTTTCGCTAATCAGAATTGCTAAGTAGTGCCCATTTGTCACATGAGGAGCTAAAAAACAAGCCAGAGATAACACTGGTGACATGTTGAGTCTATAATTATCTAGTCTTGTCCTTTCTGCGGAGATGCCTGATTTGAATATCTTGTCTTTACTGACATTTTAATAGGATAATATCACTACGGGCTTTACTTCTCTAAGTGAGTTTACAATCCATCAGAATTCTTCAAGTGGCTAACTTCTGTGCAAAGTTCATCAATGGGAGAATTAATTCAGCCTCCTGAAAACTGAACGTTTGACCTTCAAAGAAATGCATCACCATGGTGCTCTGCTGTCACAGTGGAAGATGTAGATATTTTAATGGAGTACTGTTAAAAGGGATGGTTTTTACTAGATTTTTTTTACCTCAGCTCCTTCCTCCAAGAATTGCTGATTCCATTTGAAATTGAATCAGATGTAATTTAAGAAAGTAACAAATCAGGCAATGAGGTAAGAACACAAATGAATCACTGTGACAATTTTATTATTAATTCATTCGTGGATCGTAGACGTTACTAGCAATCCCAGCATTTATTCTCCATCCTAATTTGCCTCTGATAGAAGGAGGCAGGTAAGAGTCAACCAGATCAATGGGTCACATAAAGGTCAAACCAGGTAAGAACAGCAGCTCTCTGTCCCTGAAGGGCATTTAGTTTTTTTAAACAACAATCTGGTAACTTCACGGTTACTGATGCTGAAACTTCAAAATTTTTATTGAATTATTTTTCATTTAAATTCCACAGCTGCCAATAGTAGCATTGAATTTCTGTCTCCGAATCAATACCCCAGAACCCTGCTCCTAGCCCAGTAGCAACCGTTACACCAGCATACTCACACACAACGGAACTAGAATAAACTCTAACCTCCTCCGATGACATTGCAAATCATGAATATCAATTTGTGCAACCCAGAATAATCAGTTGAAGTTCAAGTTCCTTTGTCTATCAGATTATTCAAGAATATGCAAGGGTGTTACCCAGATACAGAATTCTTAAATATCACAACACATACAGTGATTATTAGACTCTTAACATATTGTGAACTGAATCAATCAATTCTAAGTTTACACATCATACATGAGCATTTTCTTGACTGATCTCTAAATAATTAACAATTACCTTTTGATCAACCAGAGATGAGACCTTTGTCCTTGATCAGTGTCCAATCAAAAAAACACTCCTTTGATTCAACCAATCAGTGTCATACTCCTTCAAAGGTAATTATCAGAAGTCATGTTTC
Organism: Rhina ancylostomus; assembly: GCA_030265395.1. NCBI lineage: Eukaryota > Metazoa > Chordata > Chondrichthyes > Rhinopristiformes > Rhinidae > Rhina > Rhina ancylostomus. The sequence continues at coordinate 14,017,594 of JARFYF010000060.1, read as the reverse complement.
CAAAGCCACCAGCTCTCCCTACATTCATGCAGGCCTATGACTCCTTTTAATCTTAAAAAAACATTCCATTTGGAGATAACAAGACAATTAAGTTCTGCTTAGATATCTCTATCTGTTTGTCATATCATTATGGTAAACCATAGGCCTTAATGGCCATTGTTATCTTTATAAGCACTTTCCATTGGGTATGGGTCTCTTCCAATTTGTGACTTCCTGGATCCATGTTTCAATTTAATCTCATCCCCTTAATCCATTCCATTTGTTCAAGTCCTTCTATAGAGGCCTGAGTACATTATCCAGGATAACTCCTCAGTGTAATGTTGCATGAGTACTCTGCTGGCAGAAGTGCCAACTTTTGAGTGAGATGTGAGAACAAAGCCCTATCTGCCTTCAAAAGAAGAGGAGAGGAGTTCTCCCCAATGTCCTGACCAATATTTATCCCTCAGCTAACAAATTATCTGGCCATTATCTTATTGCACATGGAACCTTAGAAAACCTGGCTGCTGATTTTCCTACAATACATGAGTTACTGCACTTTGGAACATCTTTCCTTTTAGGTGACTTATAACTGATTTAACATCCACCAGAATGTTAAGCACAAATAACAATTCTGCAGTCACAGTTAAAGATACAATTAAAGATAATTTCTAGTGTAAACTCAGACTGAGTTAACAATGATTATAATCTGTAAGAGGCATTTAAAATATGGAATTTGAAAGTATATATAACATACAGATGAACATTTAGAAAGCTTCAACTTTAAAAGGCATTTTGCTCTTCAAGGTTGAATGAAGATAACAGAAATGGAGAGACTAAAAGCAATGCAGGTTTGCGTGTGACAGTGTAATCCAGCAATTGACCCCGTATTTCACACTGAGAATTAGGTACATAAAGTAGTTGTGGGGAAGGATGTTCTCTCTGCACTAATCCATAAATTTGTATCCATTACTTACAAGAAAGTGCAACATAACAGCTGCCTGGTACTGTCCCTACTCTTGATGGTGTTGTTAAATCACATGGACCGCCCATACATCTGCCATTCTGTTGATCCAGTAACTGAAAAGATGGGTGCCCATGTCTTTCCATGTGAATGTGCCAAGACCTCCAGATATGCAGGGTCTTGACCCGAAATATCGACCATCCCCTTGACTCCACAATTGCTGCATGTCCCACTGAATTCCTCCCGCATTTTGTTTTTTGCTCCAGATTCCAACATCTCTTCCAAATATCTCCAGGGATATTTAGCAGCATCTTGACAGGTGCAGCCAAAATAGGCCAGACCTGCTCCTATTCTTACTGGCATCCTTCACTCAAAAATAATCCCTCCTTGTTAATTACCTTCCTTGTTAATTCTTGTTGGTTTGGAATTTTCTCCTAACATTTAAATAAGGTAAATTTCTATCTCTTGTTCTCAAACTTATTCCTTTTTGTATTATTGGACAAAATAGAAGTTTCTGTACCAACAAGAAGAAGACATTATGCAAAGTAAAACCATTAACAAATGTTTCCTGTCAACTTACTTCCAAAGATACTATGATAGATTTTTGACATTTGGTACTTCCTTTAGGACTAAATTCAGAAAGTAATTTCTGGATAATTACTGAAATCCATTAACGAACTAGCTCAGCTTCAACAGAGTAAGTGTAGAATTAAAGGTCAACAAACTGATTCAGCTTCTGAAAACAATTATGCAACAATACTAGTCGCTGTGCATTTGTGAATATAAATTATCCCTGCAGCCATGGGGGGACCCAGATAACCCTCGAACACATTAGTTATCACAGCATGCAATAGCCAGACCATTTGGTTCCCATTTTAGAAATTAAAAAGCAACTTACATTTTACACCAGGTTTTTGCAATAACTCCAGTTTGAATGGGAGAATAAAGAATCATTAAATTATTCAGCAGAGAAGGAGGCAATTTGGCCCATCAAGCCAATCTACTCAGCCCTGTTTGCTTCCTGTACCCTGCAAAGTTTTCCCTCTCAATTACCGTACAGTAAGACTCTGATAATCCCGCACTCTTGGGACATTGGTGGTGCCAGATTTTCTGGATTATAGGATGATATTTCTATTAATACCCCAACACACTTTAATTCACTTTCTTTTTAGATATTACACAGTATTTTTCAATGGTGTATTTAAGGCAAGCGCAGGAAATGGGGCCCTGTGACTTTAAAGGGGGTACTGGAAACAGCATTCTCTGGGTTAAAATGGAGTGTGAGAAAGTTCACCCGGAGAACCAAATGCTGAACCATCTGGTCAGTGTGGACAAGGTGGGCCAAATGATCTGTTCCTATGCTCTTTGATTCTATGATTCCCAAGCAATGGGATAGCAGATTATTCGTAGTATTCAGAGTTTTATTGTACTTCCCCTTTGAAAGCAACAAATGAATCTGCTTTCATCACTTCAACCACACAGCAAACAAGTTTTGTTTTGAGCCCATATGTCCAATATTGAATTATTTTTCTTACCTCACAATGTGGACATGTCAATTATATTTTCAATGAAGTGTCATTACCAGACAAAGCGCTGGAATTGTCCTTGTTCTGCCCTTCTCCCTCTGGTACTAACAAAGTAGCTCTAAACATAGCCCAGAAATTGAATCACATAGCACTCTTTTTTTCAGCACCATCTAATCCATAATATATTTTTCTCGGGATAAATCGCATTTGTAATCATTTCCAGGTAATTCAAGTTCCTCAAGTAATTGGTCTGGACACTTCTAGGTATGATCCGCATCAGTGTGTCTGATGATTCCCAGCATCAGGTGGCACTGAATGACGTCAATCATCATGCAAGACAAGCTTCAGCCTTACCAACATAAGTCGGAGCACCTCAGAACAATGGCAGTCATGGATCAATGTCAGGAGAACGAGGTGCACAGCTGCTTGGCATTAGAAAACCTGAATGGACAACTTCAGACCTCATTGCAGGTTGTTAAAACATCTTCCAAATTCCACACAGAGTGCTATAACTAACAGGAAATGATTGTTGCACCATTTAGCTACAGAGATATTCATTCAATAGTCCTTATTATGGGAAGCTCTGGATTAGATGTGACTGGCCACTCAGGGAGACACAGGGACCTCGGGGCAAGCAATATAGACACCCCATTTGCAAAGGGTTTATTCCCAAAGGTCTCCAGCAAGACCATATTGTATCTGAATGTCCGATGAGCAATGTATCCACAGGGTCAGATTTTCAACGTAATTAATCACAGAGACAGGTGAAATTCTGCAGGATGACCTTCACATGTGCTCTTTGGAGGTCAAGATGACAATGACTCTCAACTCCTTGGCACTGGCTCAATCCAGGTTGTGGCAGCAGATCTATGCCCCGATTTCTCAACTTGCCCCTCACTGCAGCATTAAACTGCAAGTTCAGAAATCTGTTGAGAAATGAAGGAAGGATTTCATTGTCATTTATTTTAGTGAGGAACAAATGGCATCTGAAGCCTTGGGATATGGCAACATTATCGGCTTCCAGGAACCTTTTGACTGCACTGACATGCCCATAAGGTTCCAGTTAATAAACCAGATCTATCAACAGAAAGTGTTTCCAGTCCCCAAATGGATCATGAGAAGGATTTTTTGATGGTGGACACCATGCTTCCTGCAGCTCCCAAGTTTCCTTTACCCCTTTAGGTGTCTAATACTAGAGGGCATGCATTTAAGGTGAGAAGGGGTAAATTCAAAGGAGATGTGCGGGGCATGTTTTTTTACACAGAGAGTGGTGGGTGCCTGGAATGCACCACACTGCCAGGGGTATTGGTGGAGGCAAATACAATAGAGGTGTTTAGGAGGCTCTTAGATAGGCATATGAGTGTGCAGAGAATGTAGGGATATGGACATTGAGTAGATAGAAGGGATTAGTTTAGTTAGGCTTTTAATTACTAGTTTAACTCGGTTGGCACAACATCATGGGCCATTTGCTGTGCTGTACAACTCTATGACTCTATAACAGATAATGAGCATTTGTACTGTTCTATGAGGGAATCTGTGTTGTCAGACACTTTCAGTGAACAACAGAGCCCTGAGGGGTATATCCTGGGAACAAAGGCTATCCTGCACATATATATTTTCTCATATTGGTTCACACCAGCTGGGTGGATGTATAAAAGTCATGAGTCCTGGGATGGTGGTGGGAAATGCCTTGGTCTCCTTGAGATGAGATTCTGTTGTCTTCCTGAATGTAGGTGTGCCCCTGCAGTTTATGCCCTCTGTATCATGTGCTGTATGCTATACAAACTTGCAAAGGACAGACAGCAGCTGGTGCTGGAGGAAGAAGAGCAAGGAGAACTTGAGCCGGAGTGCCATGGAGCAGACCAGCAGCAGGAAGACCAGGGGATGATGAAGGCCATTGGGGGACATGCAAGCCCAACACCATTAGCTTCATCTCCCTGCTGAGCAGAGGAGGGAGCAATTGACTGGAAAGGCAGTAAGGGGCTCCCAGAGAGAGAGATGCTCCTCCTAAGCAGCCTGTAAAAGTACACTTTCCATTGCTAATTAAATTGCCCTCTCTGCATCCCAATCATTAGCACGTCAATAATCAGCTGGGTAGCCCAGATAATACACATAATATTCTTTCAAATATACTTTGCAGTCCACTGTACTGATTATAACACATTGATAAATTAAGCCATGATTCAATTACTTAAAGGGATGGGCACACATTCACTATGAACTAAATGCTCGTTATCTGTTATAGAGTCTTAGAGTTGTACAGCACAGAATCAGGCCTTTCAGCCTCGTGTCCATGACAACTATCATGCCTGTCTACAACAATCCAATTTACCTGCATTAGGTCCATATCCCTCTTTTGACTTTCTCATTCAAGTACCTATCCAGATGCCTCTTAAATGTGAAAAACACGTTAATGCTGGAGGAACGCAGCAGAGCAGGCAGCAGCTGTGGAGATCCATTGATTGCTTTGTTTTCTCCACGGATGCTGCCTGGCCAGCTGAGTTCCTCCAGCATTATTGTCTTTCATCTAGATTCCAGCATCTGCAGTCCTTTGTTTCTGCCTCTTAAATGTCACTGTTTCCTGCCCTCAACATCACCTCTGGCAGCTCATTACAGATGCCAACTACTATTTGTGTGAAAAATTTACCCCTCAGATCCCCTTTAAACTTCCTCCATCTCACCTTAACTCTATGCCCTTTAGTTTTAGACAGCTCTGTTATGGAAAACAGACTCTGGCTATCTACCCTATCTATGCCTCTCATAATTTCTAATCTCTCTTTG
>JARFYF010000060.1:13945997-13959571 GCA_030265395.1 Rhina ancylostomus | reverse complement strand
CCAGAAAAAGACAATTCCTGTGATTCAGTACCTTCTCAGAAGATATTTCTAGGCACCTCAGTTTTAAATAACTGGATCCTTATTTTGTAGTTATGTCCCCTTGTTTTTGACTCGCCCATTATTGAAAGCATCTCAACACTTACCTTTTATCAAGCCCCCATTAGGATCTTGTATGTTTAAGTAAGGTCACCCCTCATTTTCCTAAACTCTCAGGAATGCTGACCAAACTGTCTAGCCCCTCTGGGACAGGCCTTTCATCCCAGGAATTAGCCTGGTGAATATCTTTTGGACTACCTCTAGTACTTCTATATCCCTTTCAGGCAAGAGGACCAAAACTATGCACAGTATTCCAGATGTGGCCTCATAAGTGCTCTGTACAACTGTAATTAAAACTTACCTAATTTAACTCCAACCCTTCACAGTAAAGACTAATATGCAGGTTGCCTTCTTAACTATTTGTTTGACCTATCTACTAACATTCTGTGATTCAATAGAATTTCCTTTGTTTGCCTAACAAGCTGTCCATCTAAATGTTCCATATTCAGAATCAGATTGAAGAATCCTCCGAGATGATCTAAAGCAGGAAAATGTAACTTGAAAGATTCTGATACACGAAAAAGAAATAAACCATGGGGGAGTGTAGATTTCTTTAACTTGTAAATTTTTATGGGGGGGAGGAATGAGACTTCTGCAGTGACAAAATGTGTTCAGATTCAGTAACTGTCAGTTCTGTTACAAAATCTTCTCGCTTCTCAGTGCATCTACTTTTGAGGGGAGGCAGTGGTTAGATCTTCTGAGTTCACTTCACTATGGTCATTGGTCTATTGGACTGCAATTGCACATCCTGGAGCCAATATTTGTGATGGCCACAACTGATATTGAGAAGTGTAGACAATCCATGGAGTGAAGACTCGTCTTCACAATGGACTGAGCTGTGTCCACAACTCTAACTGCTTGCAGTCTTGGACACAGCAGTTGCCATACCAAGCTGTGATGCATCTGGATACTGGTGCATCTATATATTAAAACAAAATACTGAAAACATGCTGAATTTCCTTAGCCTTTAAAGGAAGTAGAAGTGCTAGTGTGCTTTCTTAGTCATTGCTTCTATGTGGTTGGACCAGGACAAGAACTTGAAGTGCTCAAACATCTTTGCCACAGAACCATTGATACGTACAGGGCTATGTGCTCAGCCCTGCTTCCTGAAGACTATGACCAGCTCTTTGTTTTGCTGACATTGAGGTTGTTGTCATGTACTCTGTTGAGGTCCAGCCCACTACTGTGTCTTTATTTGTGTGTACAGATACCTGTACTATCCAAAGCATGTAGCCTAGCCTAACATCCCCAGACCTTTCAGGAGAATGTGGGTTGGTTGGTGTGAGGGGGTGGGGGTGTAGGAGAGGAGGTGGGGAGAGGCGTGTGGGGAAGTTGATTGACAAGAACCACATTGATTGGTGGGAACCCTTGCTTAGATCAAGCATCTGTAGATGTAGGGGCAGATTAAGAGTGAATAGATCAACCAGAAAGGTGATTGAAGGGATCCAAGGAATTGGGAAGATTGAAGGAGGCCATAAAGAGAAGGGGATCTAAGATGGGGAGACTAAGAGGCTGAAAGAAGGTACGTGTAAGATTGTCTGTGCTTGTTGTGAGTGGATCATCAGGACATCTGTGTGTACTTGGTGACTGTGCATCTGAACCTAGTCTCAAATTGTCCTGGACCTCCTTGGCCCAAGTCCTTGCTGTATAGACTGTGTTGGCTGATGTACAATGGTTATCCATGTTAAATGAAATCACTCATGGCCACCTTCCACAACCAAGTTCTCTATCCTGAGGAACTGCCTAAGATAAAGAACAAATGGCAACAGCTGTCAGACTTTGTAATAACTGGCAGCCCTGACATCTTTGTCATTATTATTACAGGAAAATCCTAGCCTTTGGCCAGACTGTGTGGTATAAATAATAAAAATGGAAGTTAAATGTTAATTTTGACAACATAAATTCTACAAAATGTCTTAATTTCACTGATGTGTTTAAAAGTTGCTGCAGAACCATGAAGTTGCTTTAGTTGTAGGTTTGACTGTAACAGTGTGAATAACTATGAACTCTGCCAAGAATTTGTACTTTTGGCTTTGAAACAGTAAGTGTATACTTTTAAAACTGTCTGTATATACTTTTAAACTTTGCAGTCAGGTCTCACACAGGCAGTGCGGGATAGCAAAATCACCCTGCAGCAAGCAGAATATGAATTCCTGTCCTTTGTACGCCAGCATACCCCTCCAGGCCTTTGTCCTCTCGCAGGTATGTTTATTAATGAAAGTATTCTCAGGATTGCATGAATTTTCTTATTCTGCCAGTGCCTAATGCTTTATTCATTTAAAGTAACTGCAGTTGGTGTAACCCCCTGAAGCCATAAGGGAAGAATCACTTTGGTAGCAGAAATAACTTTTTGCAGCAAGGTATAACCCTTCTCAAAATGGTTGAGACACGAATAATTCTAAAATGATTGAATATGTGTGGAAGATCTTGTGCTTTAAATGCTGACTATCCTTTGCTCAGTTTGAGATTTTAATTGGTCAGGCTGCTTTTTAAAATGACGCATTAGGCTTTCAGAAGAATTGCCAGGGTATGCTGACACATGGTATGTGTATGAGTTGATGTCTTTCAAGAGGGCAGAAAATTCAAAGGGATAAAATGTAATGCAGAAGAAAATTTTAATGTCTTCCAGGAAATTCAGTCCATGCTGATAAGAAGTTTCTTGACAAGTATATGCCACAGTTCATGAGGCACTTGCATTACAGAATAATTGATGTCAGCACCATCAAGGAATTGTGCAGGTAAAAGTTTATTCAAAACTTTGAAAAGTTATTTTATATAATAATAATAATAATAATACTGGGCTTCATTTGATCAAACCAATGTTGGGCTGCATCCAGCTTCAAGACAACAACATTGTTGTAGTGCCAGTAGCTATCATTGAATCATCATTGCACAAATATGTTCCTCAAATGCAGTACACAAGCTATTACAACCACTCAGGTTGCACTTGGAATAGCTACCAACTAGCACTTGCAACACATAGTCTTTGTTAATGCACTGACTTGTCAAGATACATGGCAAATGTATGTTTCTTATAGGAGCAGACCTTTTTAGCCCCTTGAGCCTATTTCCTCTGTTCATTAGGCTAAAACTAATATGCACTGTAATTCCATCTACCTGCCTTGCTTCCATATCCAACAATCTCCATCTGATTTGGCAAAAAATTTTAAAACTTGAAATTTTTGTGGGAAGTTCCACTCTTCTACAATGTATTCCTGACAGTCTAGCTCTTGATAGTGAGGTTCCCATCCTGGAGTTCTTGCACCAATGGAGTTTTGTACCATTGGTAAATGGCAATGTATGCCAATTGTTGTAACCCATCACTAACTTTAGTGGAGATTAAGGCCCAAGCTCCTCTTGTTGGAACATGAATAGTCACCTTGCTTTCATTTAAACTGTACTTTTTATTTTTAACCAAGATAATATTTTTCCTTTAGTTGAAATTAATAGTATTAATAGCATTAAAGTCTTTTAGCTGGAACAGGATTAGAACCTGGAAATCTATGCTAAATATTATTGAACAATCCTTTATCTGGTACTTTAGTTACTTCCTCAATTTCATTTCCTTTAAGTTGGTTTAGCACAGCCTGTCCTTTGAAAAGCCAACATGGATTTATAATGAGCCTGAGCTACTCTAAATGATCAATGATCCTTAGTGTTAAATTAACTAGTCTAATTTCCTTGTTTCCATAATGTACAAAATTGTTTAATTTTTCCATCTAAATAAAGTGTAGTATTGGTCAAGGACTTTCTGTATTGCCCATTATTAGTATCTTTTTGACATCATTAAAATTCAGTAAAAAATATTGCTTTGAGAGTAGATATTTTGGGTTTTAGAATTCTAACTCTCTTATTCAGTAGTAGCTTTTTCATTTTAAAATCAGTGCTTTTTTTGCCATTCCATCAAATTGGAGTTGTGCTTCTGATTAGGTAAAATTGAGTTCACTTTTTTAGACGCTGGTACCCAGATGAATATGAAGATGCACCAAAGAAGAAAGCCTCACATAGGTGAGTAATGTCTGCTTTGCTATCTAGAGGAATAATTTAAAAGAGCAAACTTGTTTGAACTGGTTAAAAAGGCAACATTAACAAACAAAACCAAAAACATTTGGACTATTTGGAGATTAGATGATAAGCCTTTATTTTTTTTTCCCCTTTCTCTGAAACTGTATGCAGGCTAGAGAGTTGTGAAAACTCATCCCACATTCCAATTATTTTCATTTTAAAATATGGTAAATTTAGATAATCTTGATCTACATTTTTGCTTGTGATATTCTACAGTGCTTTATTCTGCAGAAAGGCAGAGTCACAGATGACAAATGTACTGGGTTCATTAAGTGCTGAAAAGCTGAAATCAAGATTAATGTAATGAAAGGGCTATGCTGGACTGGGGGCAGAAATTATAAGCATGCATTTTAAATGGTTGGAAGGAAAGGAGGAGGGAAAACAATACCATCCTTGAATGTAGGCTTTCTTTTAGTTTTAAAGCCCAAGTTGAAAGCAACAATCTTGTGCAATGATCCTAAGTCTTTGGGATTGTAACTTGAAGTATAGCACTTTCTCTTCAAGAAAACTACCACGTAAGATGTGCATGAACTAATTCTGGTTTAATCTTTCTAGAGCATTGGATGACATCCATGAGAGCATCAAAGAGCTGAAATTTTATAGGATGCATATATTTAAAGAAGGCAAGGCAGAAGAGAAGAAAAGAAAAACTCACCTAGAAAATGGTGACAATAGCAAGAGAGGGAGCCAGAACCAAGGCACTGACTAAGATACTCAAAGTTCTCCCAACAATCTGAAATGTCCATTTGCACAAATCTTGCTCTGAATTGGGGCACTTAAATATGCAATATTGTTAGCAACAGTTAAAAGCAATGTCTAAAATTTCTTCCATGTTTGGTTGTATTTTTTTTGAGCAATTGCAATGAAACCTTAGCATGTTGACTCCCTTTTATTTGTTTTAATTGGAACATTTTTGGAAGTACAAATCTTCAGTAGCAGTAATTTAGAGCATTGCTTTAACTTTGAACATTACATCTGACATTGACTCGTCTCTTTCTGGTAGAGAGAATGCTTTAAGCTTGAAATTGCAACTAATAGTGCATGCTCAGTGACTTCTGTTTTGGCTGATCTCAAACTGCTTTTTTAAATCATGTGTTGAAATGTTTGGACCATAGATAAGGATTGAGGTTCTGATTACTGGGGCCTTTTACATTGACTGACTGTTTCACTCAGCCTCTACTTTGATATGCCATGTAATTTAATAAAGCAGTTGAATATAAACCATTTTTATTCAAAATTAAACTTCTGCCTGTAACAGCAAATGTGTGTGTTGTCTTAGCCACGCATTGAAGTCACAATATACAAAAGGAAAAAAACAGAAGGAAAGTGCTTGCAATTTTTACATGTTCAAGAGGTTAGAAAACAACTGGAGTTGCAGTTTCAGCTAAATGACCTTTCATCAGAAACTAACTATTTATGGTAGTAGCCTTTTGTATAAACAATACTGTCAGATTTCATAAATTCTGACCAGGTACAGGAATTTACTTTTTAGGAGCCACTTTTTTTTAACGGGATTTGGTGGTGGGTTGAAAAACATACACCAGGAAGAAATAAGGTCCCAACACTTTGTTTTTTTTTACTGTAGCCATTTGTGAACCTAAAGACTCTGGTGAAAGCACTGTACCTCCCAATTTAGTGTCAATTACTCAGCAAGTAATTACATCAACTCAAATGTCTGAAATGGTTCAATCTTTTTAGGTGCTAAAAAGAATTAACTTGAGGTGGATAATAAAATACTAGCTGTGTGATTTGAGGCTGTAAGAATGACGTGTTTTCACCACTGTGGCTCTAGCTCCAGGTGTGGCTACAGTGGAAAAATGAGCAAACAGTTTTGGTCATTCTCCCACATGTATTTTACCTTCATACTTAACACTTGCCAGTATGGATTTCTCAAAGTAATACAGATACTGGAATTGACTTCAAGTCAGAAAGCTTCTGGACAGAAGGAACAAAGTAACCTTTCGCATTTATGGCTTTCCATTAGATTGGGTAAAGTTAAAAGCTTCAAGTTGTAGAAATCTAAAATTTATTTAATTTCTAACTTTCTTAGTTCTGATGGTAGGTAATACTCTATTCACAGATTGTACAATAAAGCTCTGATTCTCCACTTTCCAACTATTCTGACATCAGAGTGGTTTGCTATCTGGGGCACTGGTTTCCATGTTCCCTTTCAAGTCACTGGAAATGTTATTTTAATACTTTTTAATGTATTGGGGTACTAATAGGGAATGACAGCCAATAGTCATCTATAAATTCACTGATGCTACCACTGTTGTTGGTAGAATCTCAGATGGTGATGAGGTGTACAGGAGTGAGGTACATCAGCTGGTTGAGTGGTGCCGCAACACCAACCTCGCACTCAGCATCAGCAAGATCAAGAAATTGATTGTGGACTCCAGAAAGGGAAAGTTGGGAGAACACAAACCAGTCTTCATTGGAGGGGTCTGTAGTGGAAAGGTGAGCAGCTTCATGTTCCTGGGTGTCAACATCTCAGAGGATTTATCTTGGGCCCAACACATGCACTCACAGAGGATGAGTTTGAGGAGATTTGGTATGCCACCAAAGACTCTTGCAAATGTCTACAGGTGTATGGTGGAGTTCATTCTGACTGGTTGCATCACCACCTGGTATGGAGGATCCAATGTGCACAATCAAGAGGCTGCAGAGGGTTGTAGATTCTGCCAGCTCCATCATGGGTACAACTCTCCTCACCATTGACATCTTCAAGAGGAAGTGCAGCAAGAAGGCAGCCTCCGTCATCAAGGACCATCGCCATCTGGGACATACCCTCTTTGCATTACTACCTTCAAGGAGGAGGTACAAGAGCCTGAAGACCCACACTCAGCGTTTCAGCAACAGTTTCTTCCCCTCTGCCATCAGATTTGTGAACAGTCCATGAGCACTACCTCATTATTCCACTTTTTGCACTATTTTTGTAACTTATAGTAATTTTTATGTCATGCACTGTACTGCTGATGCAAAACAACAAATTTCACACCACCTGTCAGTGATAATAAACCTGATTCTGATTCTAGTCTGGAAAATCTGCTGGTCTGTCACCACAAGTCCTGAGAGTGCCAGATTATTAGAGTTTACTGTTTTATTCTGATTTTTAATGCCTAGATTTTGTTTTTGGATTGGAAGTCTTCTTCTGTTTTTGAGGCTTAAAAGGGATTGTAATTGACCAACTCCACAATTACAGTTTTAAATCTTTGCTCAGCTTTTCTTGTAATAAACATAATGCAAGGTTGTATTTTAAAGGCCCTATTTGGCCCCAATAACCCATGACCAACCATGTTCAAAAGCTGAGGCAGGAATATCACCGGGGACAATGAGGAATAGATGGCATTTCAAGATAGTGCGTACTCTGCAAGCTGAATTTCCTTTAAAGGTAAACGTTTTGGTTCAATGATGCAAAGATTTTTTTTCTTTCATCTATACTACAACATTGTGCTAAGTTTAAATCGAAAAAAACAACTTGGTATTTAAACTTAAGTAACAAGTGTCTTTGCATTTCTGTGCATTTACGCAGTTTAATTCCAGACTGAGCAAATTAAACAAGTTCAATTTTTTAGTAATTAGACCTTGCAAATAGGCTTCAGTTTTTGAGAGGCCACAAACCATGCATTTACAATGTTATCAGGAAAAGAAGATAAATGTTGGTGCATTGCAGTGTGTGATTCTGCAGTGACCGGCCCTCCGTTTCCATGACGACAGTGGCTGACAGCTTGGTGACTACAGGCGGCGGCGGCCAGGCCGGAAGCTTCGCTCTGCGGCGCTCGGCCGGTGGAAGAGGCCGAGGACGTTGATTTTATCCGAAAGAGGAAGTTACTTGTGCGAGGGGCGGAGTGGGTTCAGGGTCATCGCCGCCCTGGGTGAGAGCGAGAGCGGTCCCCGGATCGGTTTGGCTCCCCGGGCTCGGTCTGGGAGCAGGCCGCGGATGGTCGCTGCAAAACGGCAGCTGACGGCCAAGCAATTCAATAAAAAATGCAATCGAATGCGAAATTGGCCCTTACTGCCATGTTTCTGGTTGCCACGTCAGACCCGGGCAGTGTGCACTGCGTGAGCTAGAACAGCAATGGGAGTTTGCCAAGTGTAACGGGGCCTATTTTTGCTTTGTTCACATACATTTGCTCTTTAAAGCTGATATTTCTGTTTTATTTAAGGTGTGCATTGCTCTGCTTCATATTTTCATCAGACTTCTATTATCTCTGTAGGGATTCTTCTCTCACCCTGTGCTTTTCCAATTAATGGTTTTTGCAGCTACAAGCTATATGTATCAGGATTTCGACCCAAAACGTCGACAATTCCTTTCCCCCAGCAGATTGTTGCTCCGACTCCAGCATCTGCAATCTCTTGTGTCTCCTGATGGTTTTTGGATCCTGTTTACCTGTGGAAGTCAGAGAGAGTTAATGTGAAGTCCCAGATACCATTAAAATTAATATTTATTTCTGCAGTTACTTCAAAAGTAGGTGGGATTATCCCTGAGTAATGCTCTTCAGTGTAATCATATTGTTAATGCTGAAAAACTCATGTAACACAGCAGCTGTGGAGAAAGAAAATCTGTTCTTCCAGTGATGCTACCTGACGTGCTGAGTCTGATCTGCTGTGAGCATCTAAAACTAGTTTGCTGTAAACAGCATAAAATCTGAGAATGAACCAGAAAAGCAACTTTGAACCATATTATGATATCTTTTGTTATTTTCATAGAGTCTTAGCGGCATGGAGGCAGGTCCTTCAACTCACCAGGTGACACTGATCATCAACACTAATCAACACCATTTACACTAATCTTGCATTAATCCCATTTTTTCTATTTCCCACATTCTCTTTAACTCACTCTACATTCTACCACTCACCTACACACTAAGGGCAATTTACAGTGGCCAATTAGCCTACAACCAGCGCGTCTTTAGGATATGAGAGGAAACTAGTGCAGTTGCAGGGAGCATGTGCAAACTCCACACAGACAGTACCCAAGGTCAGTATTGAACCCAGGTCTCTGGTGCTGTGAGGCACTGGCTCTACTAGCTGTGCCACTGTGCCACCCAACTGTATTCACTCTGCACTGACTACAAATTAAAATCTTAGTAAATCAAACTGCTGGGTTTTGGTCAGAAAGAGATACAGCACAGAAACAGGCTCTTTGGTCCACTGAGTCTGCACTAATCATTAACCACCCTTTTTGTTTTACACTAACCCTATCTTAACCCATTTTATTTTCTCACACCCCCATCTATTCTGACCCCCAGATTCTACCTTTCACCCGTGTATTAGTGGCAACTTACAGTGGCCAATTAATATACCAGCCCACACGTCTTCAGGATGTGGGAAGAAAACCAGACAGGCAGAGAAAACCAAAGTGGGAGAACTTGCAGACTTCAAACAGATGGCACCAGAGGTCTGGACTAAACCTGGATCACTGGAGTGGTGAGGCAGCAGCTCTGCTAGCTGCACCACTGCGCTGCCCCTAATCTTGTGTGGTCTTACTAAAGAACAAATATATTCTTAAAAATTGATAAAAATGTGTTAGTGTAGAAGTAGGAGTTAGCTACTTAGGCCTTGAGATTGTTCTGCCATTGAGTTATATTATGGCTGATTTGTGCCTCGATTCTGTCTTTGATATATTTTATTTTCTTACAAATTTTCCAACAAAAATGTCAATGTCAGTCTTGAAATTTTTACTTGAATGCTAGTACAGAATTTGGGTGAATAATTGTATATTTTCACTGTGAAACAAGGCTTCCTGATTTCATCCCTGAAGAGCCTGACTCCAAGTTTGTGATAGTCTATTATTTGTTTAGTCTCTTTTCCATTTTAGGCTCCTCCAGTTCAAATCTCCCAACCAATTACCAACCCATGTCACAAGGTTAATCTAATTCCGTGTGCTTTATGTTTTGCTGATTTTGATAAGTAATATATGAGACTGATACCTCCTGGAAATTCCTAAATTAACGTGCGTTGATACTCTGCTGTGCAGAATGTTTGTGATCTTTCCCAAATGATAAAACTGAATGACTCAGGCATGACCTAGCCTTCACCATTAAAACTGTCTAATCAGTATTAAGTTCATGATAGCAGTTTTTATTTAAGCAAATAATAAATTGACTGATTTGTCAATTTAGTGGATTGACTGAGAATTATAAATTCAATAAATAGAAAGTTCCAGGTATAATTGTTATGAAATTTACCAGACTTTATGCAGCAATTTCAAAGAAAAAATCATGCTGGTGATCGGATGAGAACTTGATCAGAAAACTTAATTTTCCAAGTTAATTATTAGCTTAAGATTCATTACTTAATGAACTTTCAGTTAATCAAATTCTGTTCATATTGCCGGTAACCACTTCCAATTGTAAATACAGACCAGAAAGCTCCCGGGTTTAGCATCTAATAGGTGCTGGATTAGCTAGTTTCAGAAGGCACATTATTCCAGGATAGGAAGAGTAAAGAATCATTATTCAGTTCATGTCTCCTTCAAAGTTCCACAATTAAATGGCCTACGGACATGTGCAATGGCTGACACATGTAGGATGGTCTCTTTGGGACCTGGATATGTGAAGTTAAATACTGTCTTTAGCTTCATTGCAATATTGCAGCGCTCTAAGCAAAATAAAGTCAGGGCTTGGCATGATTTTTTTCAGCCGGTTCTGTAGCTCCAATTGAATCACCCCTTGTTATTGCATTCAAATCTTTTGCTAATTTCCTTAATTCATTGATCAGTTATAAGATGTGCATTGCCAAGTTTATTTGGTGTATCATTTCTGTTTCGTCTACCTCCAGCTTTGGCCAATAGTAAATGAGTCTTTAAGTTGCTGAGGTGATCATCTGCAAATCTAAACAAGCAGACATTCAAATCCATTCAACTAATTTTAAACTTTTCTCTCTTCTTCTCATATCTAAGCAGAAACTGGAATGTGATAGTGCTTTCCACAAAGTGAACATGAAGGGTAAAACAATCTGATAAGTTGTGTAATATTTGAGTTTACAGTTGGAAATACTAAATGTAGACATTCCAGTGATACCTTCAGTTAGAAGGTCTTAACCAGATTTGCATTGTCCACATTTAAGTGCACCAAATATAGAATATTATGGAGCATATTGTATCATTTGGGAGCTCAGTTTATGTTTTCTTACCTCAACAGTGAATGAAACATGACTTCACCCACTATTGCATCATTAAGATGGGGAGAAATGAAGGTTGAGGGCAGTGACACTTCGTACAAGGATTGTAAAGTCTGGCCAGGAGGAAATCGAACATGGGACTGGCGAGAGACAGGAACTCGGGTGAGTAGAAATTTGATATGTAATACTGCAAATAATTGTAACTCAGCAGAATTCACAGTTTTAAACAGCATCATTCACATGTTGTCTGTTGGCAGAGAACACAAAAGCATTTTGTTTTCCACATAAGTTGAGTTTCATGGTGAACGGTGTACTGAGAGCAAGTCTGTCAATGTGCTTGTCAACATTTGCAGTGAAAATGTTTGCTTTAAGTTCAAGGTCTCACACCTGGTTTATAATGTCACCATACTGCCAGATTTTTTTCAGCTGTATTGCTGCTACCCTCTAAAATTGCCACCCAACCATCTGTCTTACCATCCTCCTACTTGTTTTCAGAAATCTATTTGTGATTTTTCTTTTTACTCAACCTTTTTTGCAAGTCTGCACTTGATTCTATTTCACCCAATGCTCCCTAACACATCCTGTCTCTAGCATTCTGGAATCTCTGACATGATGTTATGTAAATAGTTAAACTACCTTTGGGATGTACTCTGATTATTATTTTGTTTTGAAGATTTTTAATTCTTGTTCTGAACCCCGTTCTTTAAAGGTTTGTAGAACAGTATCAAGTAGAAAGGGGAGCATGTGGTAAAACTTGCACCATTTTGAGATTCGTTCAGCAGCTTTAGAACATTAATATTAGATGTGACCTTGCAGGGCATGGAGACAGAGTGTGAAGAAGTGGGAAGAGCTGATTGCTCTTACAAGGAGATAGTACAGTCTCATTGGTTACAGCTGAGAAAATTTATTCACCCCCAACATTGCTTCTGGAGAGGCCTGGCCTCTCAGTTCAAAAAACCTAGACACTAAAAAATATTATCCAATATATTAATTTTATTCAATGTCTTAACAGGGACTCTAAGATGTTCTCAATCACAGTGCCTAGCATTCATGTTTGACAAGCAAAGAGAATTTGATAAAAAGCATAGATTAGTCATAAATAGATTTCTTTTACTAGCACTGTAATTTGTATCTTTAATTGTTCCCATGTTCTTGCAGCATAGACCTGGAGTTCAGCCTGCTGATGTTAATGAAATTGTAAATAAAGGTATCCAGACAATTGTTATTGGAAGGGGGATGGAGGAGGCATTACAAGTAAGTACATTTTATCAATACCTGTTAAAATAAATAGTCAAGCTTGACTTGTTTGCAGTTTTAAGCCTATTGCTTTTTTTGAATTGCATTCTCTCTGTATTCAATCTATTCAGTAGATCATTTTTCAGTTCTGATGGTAAATCTTCATCTAAACTAGTGATTACATCTTTATGGTCAAATACAAAATCTAGCTAACTGCCAAGTCTTAATAACATTTCCCTAATTGCTGGTGGCAATTAGTAATGTCAAGCAACTGGAATAAGACATGGCTAGTGTACATAAAACAAGTTGGTGTTGTGCCATTTAAAGAAAAATTGCCACCTAACTTTCTCTGGACAGCCACTATGTACCTGCTTGGATTAAGCAATAGATCATGAATGTATAGAGATTGAAACTGATTTATGAAAAGAATATGGAAAGACCATCATACTCGTGCATCCTTACCCAATCCAACCCATGTTCCACCCTATCCAATTTCTAGTAACAGACTATTCACTGACAGCTATACATCAGCCAGTTAGTTGAAGGTAAGTTAGAGAAATTTGTACAGCAAAGTTAATTTGCTGAAAACAATATCTATTTCAAGAGCCTATGAAACTTTTCCAACATAATATGGGTAATTTATCCAGAAAAATGCAATGAACGCAGGGTACTTAAATATTAAATTATATGCATAAAACTAATCTCTGGAACTTTAGTCAGTAAGCCTGATTGACAGAGGAATTACCCAGTCATGTCTCCTTTGGCAGGCCACTGTGTTGTCACTTTAGTTAGTTGGTTTTGCAGTTGTCAGCCATGGCTCATTGATGGTATTTACGCCTCTTACATCAGTACTTAGTGGATTCAAACTCCACTCACATAGTCACGTAATCTGGATGCACATTTCAGTGAGGTACTAAGTGAATGCAGCATTGTCAATTGATGTTGTTCTTGGATGAGGTGTTAAACCAAGGCCCGGGTTTGGATTTTTTATAAAGAGAATGTTCACAAGATGTGATGTGGGACTATGAATAGGTTTCAACTTTTTATCAAAT
>JARFYF010000060.1:13908943-13926197 GCA_030265395.1 Rhina ancylostomus | reverse complement strand
AACCCGCCCCCCCCCCCAGACCAAGATCACTGTGGGAGCACCTTCACCAGGACTGCAGTGGTTCAAGGTGGCAGCTCACCACCACTTTCCCCAAAGGCAACTAGGGATGGAACCAATGCTGTTCATTGTTTCTTTCAAGCAGGGAGGTGAGATAAAGGGGAACAGTGTTACCTTTATAACAATAAGGTTTATTTGAAATTTTGAATAGAAATTTGACCACTTTAATTGTTAGGTGCTGCCAACTGCCTTAAGAGCTGATCTTGCACAGTCCCAAGACCACAGCCGCCTGTCCCTGAATAATGTCCAGCATGATTGTGGGCATAGTCTTTGGCTGGGAGTCTGCCTGCCAGTGCATCAGCTTGACATAATGTAGCATATCGGCAATTAGTTGCCAGCACCCACAGAATGACTTTGAGACCCAATAAGGCTCCACCTCTGGGCTTGCCAGCTGTCAAAGCTCCCACTGTTAGGGTATGTCTGTGAACATCAAAGGAATTCACACCCATTAAAAATAACATTGTTAAAAATTAAAGACTAAATTACAAACACTTAAAATGATTTGTAAATGTACATAGTTCTCTGAAACTGGCATTACAGGTAGACAGGATGATGAAGAAAGCATTTGGCACGCTGGCTGTCATCAGTCAGGGCACTGAGTACAGGAGTTGGGACATTTTGTTGCAGTTGTACAAGATGCTGGTGAGGCCATACCTGGGTTACTGTGCACAGTTTTGGTTATGCTGTTATATGAAAGACATCATTAAACTGGAAAGAGTGCAAAGAAGGTTCACAAGAACATTGCCAGGACTCGAGGGCCTCAGTTACAGGGAGAGGTTGGACAGGCTAGGATTTTTTCTTTGACATGTAGGATACTGAAGGATGACCTTATAGAGGTGTACAAAATCATGAGGGACATAGATAGGGTGAAGGCACAGTCTTCCCCATGGAATGTAAATCAAAGACTAGAGAGCATAGGTTTAAGGTGAGAGGGGAAACATTTAAAAGGGACCTGAGGGGCAACTTCTTCACACAAAGAGTGGTGCGTATATGGAACAAGTTGCCAGAGGAAGTGGTAGAGGCAGGTACAATGACAGTATTTAAAAGACATTTGGACAGGTACATGGATAGGAAAGGTTTAGAGGGGTTTGGGCCAAATGTAGGCAAATGAGACTAGCTTAGATGGGCCTGTTACTGTGGTGTAGTACTCTATGACTAAAAACATTTAAACTGACTTTAAATATTTTTTGTCATACATTCATACACTACACTAATTTAAATAAAATACCTATTTTTACTTTTATCACATTCCATCCATCTTTGTAAATAAAACTCCTTATTGGAGCAATAATATCAGTGCTGAAGCAGCAGAGTGACTGGGAACAATTGTGATTTATTTAATGGTGATCTGCACCATGATGTTTGCAGCAGTTATGAGCTGCAAATCTGCTCGAAGCTCAAAAAAGTTACTGCCACAGTTGCGTTACAGCTGAATGCTAAGTTTGAAAAGATGAAAGAAAAAAATCGGATGTGCTTAGTTGCACAGCAGCTGGCAAGAAGCGACATCAGCAGCTTCGGACTGTTTGGTTCATTTGTGAAAATATTCGTGTGGCACCATGACAGGATCAGGAACCACAAGAGTAAACAGTGCTTAAAATATTAACATTGCACGAATCCAGATACTGGGGCTTTTTGGGGTCAGAATTAAGCCACAGGAATGAAGCTTCTGCTTAGGATTTTTGCCCAGAAGAATATCTCTGCCATACTTCACCAGAGGTTAGTAACAATATCATGTTTATTCAAAATCTTAAGGATAACGTCTGCAGACTAGTGAATTTGCACCTTGGACTGCCAACTAGATATGTACCTTATCTCATTTGGTTGTTCCTCTTCCTCATACTTATGCTTTGCTTTCCTGTACAGTGTGAACCAAACAATAAGGAAGATTAACAGCAGCCCAAGCACCCCAATAACAGCACCAGCAATGATACCAGGGTCTTTTGCATCTGGAAACAAAAGAAAGCAAATTAATATCAACATCTGTATCTAATTAAGTTAATTTGAATGTAAGTATGCATGTTTGTATGGTTTCATGTTTAAAAACATTTTTTTTTGATGACATATATTTTCCACCAGCAGTAATGATGGATTTCTACCCAGGGTAGAAGTGTCAAGTATTAGAGAACATGCATTTAAGATAAGAGGGGGAAAGTTTAAAAGGAGATGTGTGGGACAAGTTATTTTTACACAGATTGGTAGGTGCCTAGAACAGGCTACTGGGGGGAATGGTGGAAGCAGAAACGATAGTGGTGTTTAAGAGGCTGTCAGACAGACACATGAATATGCAGGGATGGATGGTTTGGATCATATACAGGCATAATAGTTTAAATTAGTATCATGTTTGTCGCAGACATGGTGAGCCAAAGGGCCTGTTCCTGTGCTGTACTGTTCTATGTACTATATACACTGTTTGTCTCACAACTCAAGCTTTATGAATAAGCTTGGTGTACTTTTGCCTGCAATTCCTAATTTTTTGGAGTTTTATTTACATAGAGAGACTACTCACTCGTAACTGTGATGTTCACAGAGCAGCTTTCCTGCCCTGCCTCATTTGTGGCACTGCACTGGTACACCCCAGCATTTGTGTGGTTCAAGTTCCTCAGCAGCAGCATTTCTGGAGTTCTTGGATCTGAATAAATGCAAGAACAGTAAAATAAAATGAAAATAAAACAAAAAATCTGCAGATGCTGGAAATCTGAAATAAAAACACAAATTGCTGGCAAAACTCAGCAGATCAGGCAAAATTTGTGGAAAGATTAACTATCAGTGTTTCAGGTTTGCGATCCTGTAAATCTGCTGAGTTTTTCCAGCATTTTCTGTTTTTATTTTGATTCATTTAAATGATGCATTCAGCACTGGCCATTTTGATAAGCCAACATTTCAAAGTTATCTGAAAGATTAAATTGCAGTATATGAAACCTTCAACATGTTTGTAACTTCTGAAAAATTTTATTATATTTTATCAGAACACATTTGTATATAAAACTGAACAATGTTCCCCTACAGATCCCTTTGCCTTCATGAGTTTTTTTTCCTTCCTTTCTTTTTTAAGATTTTATTTTATATAAAGGACATTTTGTGACCTAACTTCTCCCATGGCTTAGCAGGTGTCATTTTGTAACCAGACACCAGGATGAAATAAGAACCTGTGTGAATTTCCAACTCTCTTTTGTGAAAACTGTTAGCATTCACTCTGTGCTGCCTTTGATGGCCCAGTGGAGAATAGGAGCTTACAGCCAGGGGAATTGTGTATTTGACCTTTCTGATCTATTTATGTTCTACACTGTGGCTGACTGCAGGTACCGACTCTGGACCCAGTGTTTATATTAGTTCAAGGAGGGAATAAATGTGTTTTTGGCTCCATTTTGATTGCTCCACTCGCAGGTGCTAAGGTACCCATAAAGTCAGTATCACAACTGAGTTGTAACTGCAGATAAACCACCTCTCAAAACATTTCAGTTGATTGAAATTATCGCAGAGAATTCTAGTCTTGGCTTAGCTGGAACTTCTAATATCATCCTCAGTATGAAAACATTCAAAAAGGGTTAAGTTGCGGACAATTAAAGGGATGTAACATGCAAGGGAGAGTTTTCTCTTCACTGTGGTAAGACATCTGGCAATTACAGTTATATTGCTCATATACATTTTCTCATTCAACAAAAGGCCTTCCATCTGACTTAAACTCCGACAAAAGATCTAACTTGAAACATTAAGTTATCTGTTCTCATATCAGATACTGGCCAACTTTTTCCAATGGTTCATAGTTTGTTTTGGCTTTACAAATTGTTTTTCAAGTACAGACATGAGAGTAAACACAGCACCTCTAGTGGAAAAGCAAAATCTGCATGACAATGGAATACATTCCAGTCTTCTGTAAAATTTTAATCACCAACCTATGTGTGAAAGGGTTGGAAATTTGGCCCTTTGTCCTTCTGCATCCAAAAGACGTTCCCACCTGTAGAGGATAGGTTCAGTGCCTTTCTCTGATCTACATTGAAGTTTGACGTCACTTCCTTGCAATAACTGCCCTTGGGTCCAGCACTTGGGTTTAGAAGGTCTGACTGATGCAGAAGAAAAGATATTTGGTTGAGGTTATACTTTTTAAATCAGCATGTTGCATTTTAGAGCAATTATTAACTCTCTCTGTTATAGTTATTTCCAAAAATTAAGGATACAGATTCAAATGTATTACTGTTGTGCAGGCTTACCTTTGTTTCAGGGGTTCAAACAACAGCTATTAAATTTTAGTAGCTAAGTAAATATAAGTAGCTAAGTAAATATAAGTAAATCTAGTAGCCCAAGTAAACATAGGAGCAGAAGATGTTTTTGACAGCAAAAGAGCATTGATAATAAAAGGGGCTGCATTTGAAAACAAAACAGCTTGTTTCATTTGTTTAGTTAGATGTTGCTTGATGAGTGAGTTATGACTATTCCTTAGTGACTCACTCATCTAGTAACATACACTCTATGAGCTCAGTGCAGGGTACATAGTAACCAACAATTGCCTTTTCGTCAGACCCCTTTAAACTTTCTAATACTTAATCACTTCTATCATAAAACCTGTTTTGCGCTCTGACCTAATGAAGGTGGCAGAATTTCTGGTTGGAAATCCTCCCTCTCATGCAGTGGAGTTTTGACTCCACAGTGTGAATCTTTTTTGACCAGAATCCCTCCCTGGAAGTCTGCCTGATTGACAGACATGCCTTTCAGCCAGGCAGGGAATACACCAGAACAAGCCCTAGCCCCATATGAGGCACCTCCAACATTTCCACAGGGAGTATTGGGAGAAATCAATCTCAGATCATGAAGGCTTTGCATGGGCAGTGCTGATGTGAGGGAGTAGGCAGGGTTTTATTGGAAATCAGTGTCATTTTCAGCAGTTTGCTGAAAAGCAAGTTTGGATTGTGGGGTTAGGTGGAGGGTGGGGGTGCATTGCAGCTCCTCCTTGCCTATAAATTGTTCTCTTACATCCTTTGTGTGCTGTTCCTAAACCTCCTTCACCTATTTCTTTCCTGATGCCTGGGATAACAGGACTAAGCCTATAGAGCAGGATAAATCTGAAATTCCCAATCCCATCGATTTATTTAATTGAACAACCTGCCTTCCAAGGAGAGATTTAGCTGGTTGCTCCTTTTCCCATCTCTTTGAAACCTGGACTGGGTGGACTGTCATTAGACTTGAGACTTTTGAAGTTTTAAAAGCTCACTTAACCCTAATCAATTTGTTTTTTAAGTTAATATTCACTCCTGGATTCTACCTCAACCACTATTTTTGCTCAGACTATCTTGTCACAACCTTTTCCAGAAATGAAAACCTCCCTTTTTTCTTTGATTAGCTTTGTCTAAAGCTCCTATTTACTGACTCATCAAATGAGAACTGTGAAGATTGACTAACATTTTTGAGTACCGTACTTGAATTGAATGTTAGACTTTTACTCTAATGGAAAGATCCTCAAATTTATCTGGCATCGCCTGATAAAGTACAAGTTCACCCCAGAGAGGAGATAGGAAACAAATGCATAGGTTATTTTTTCTAAATGTACAGCAGGTGGCACTCCAGAGAAAGGTACTGTTGTGCAATTGCAGTAGTCAAGAAATTCATTCTCAGTCAAAAATACTAAATATGCGGCAGAACAACAGCAACATGTTGTATCCTACATCCAGAATTTAGCTCCAAGTGGTATATGATGCTCTGTCATTACTACATGTGGCAGAAACCAGAGCATCCAGAAGAAACACATGTAGTCCCAAGGAGAACATGCAAACTCCCCATAGACAGAACCCAAGGTCAGGATTGAACCCAGGTCTCTTGCTTTGTGAGACAGTGACTCTACTAGCTGTGCCACAAATAAGTATTTAAATAAAATAAAATCAGTCACTCAGCCAGTAGATGAAATTACTATTCCAATCACTCCATTTTGACGTCGTGTCCTTGATTTTTTGGCAAGATTCTTCAGTAGTCAAGGAAAATTGGTTCCTTGTATTTAAGTCAAACTTTTAATGAACTCTGGATGTTTCAAAGTGCTCAATGGCCAATTAGGTACTTTTTTTTAATTGTTGTTATGCGGTCACTGAAGAAAATATAGGTGACTTGGGAGCAGATTTTATCTGAGCAATGAGATAATGACTAAATAATTCGTTTCTAATGAAGGTGGTTAAGGGATAAATATTGGTCAAGATATGAGGCAGGAGTCCCTTTGATAACTGTCAGAGGATCTTTTATGTCCATCTAACAGGATAGATGGGGCATTGGTTTAAGGTCTCATCTGACAGTCATTTTGGAATGAGATAAAATTATCATTTTAATATAACGCATTCATGGAAAAACAGAACTTACTGATGTCATCTAGAACATTGAACAGTGCAGCACAGAACAGGCCCTTCAGCCCACAATGTTGTGCCGACAAAGCTATTCCCTCCTACCTACAGAATGCCCACATCTCTCTATTTTCCTCTCTCCGTACACACAAGAAAGAAATCTGTCTGAACTACAGCTGACGCAAGGAAGGCACAGCAATTATACATAGTGGCCTGAAATGAAGAAAGCCAATTTGCTCATTGATGCACCATGACAGCAGCAAAATACATTTAACTTAAAAATGGCTTTCACCTATTTTTGATGCAAATAAATCAACATTACATTCACTGTCACCTGTTAAAACAAAATGTGAAATCGGCAAAAAAGGGATTTGTAACAGCGGCAAGATTGGTTACACCCAGAGAGAAAAGCTGAAACAGGTTCTTGAGATTACAGACATTGAAGTCTGCTGCCACCAGTTTCCTGTGCAATAATCTAACAGGGGCATCCATCCTTAAATGTGCATATCCCATCGCATCCACATGGCAACAACACATATTATGGCTGCCATGGAGGAGAGAACACATGCAAAGAGGAAGCAAGCTCAAAATATTATTGTGGGTCTCAGAAGTCCAAATTAGTACATTGATGTCAGAAGGGGGGGGGGGTGTCTTGTGTGCCAAGAATGAGGGAGAAATTTGTTCAGGAGAAGAGCCAGGGCCAACATTAAAAGTGCATGGCACAAAGTCCTCAAGTTGTCTCCTCCAAGAATAAGAATGCACAAGCAATGAGTCTAGTGTTTTGTCTTTACACTTTGCAGTGTATCAGGAGAGACTACTCCCTGAAGAACATGAGGGAAAAAGGCAAGGGAGCAAGAGAGAAGACTGGAAGAAGAGGAGGATGAGGGGCAGGAGCTTGAAGATGATAATGAAGAACATCATACTGGGCCATTGCACCTCACATCCTACAGCACCACCTTGGAGACTGACACCACGAGGAAAGCAGATCATTTTCGGAGGCATGCATGTCATGGGCACATGTAGATGCCAATGAAGTCTTGCTGCTTTTATGTCATCTCACCGTGATCCAGAAGAAGTCTAATCTCTGCCACACATGAACAGTTTGAAGCTAAAGGAATAGCCAGGTACCACCCAGGACCAGTCTAATGTCCTTATTGATCAGATCCTTGTAGTATATACAAGTTACTATGTGACATATTGATCATGTGTATGTCATTGTGTGCATGTGAGGACTCTAAGAATATCAAATAAACCAAACACACTTTTTAGGGCTTTGTGTTTCATTCTCCACAAGGGTATTTACCCTACAATCACTTTTCTCACTGAGCAGTGAGATGCTCTCTGTGAGTTAGTTGTTACTTTCTATGGATACAGGGATGCAATTCATGGGCAGCACCTGGTTCTCTGGAAGCAAGGGGAAGCTTCTATTCAACAGCCTGCTCCTCTCCTCAAGCAGAGAAATGCCACACTTGAGCAAATTGCTCTCCTTCAGGAGCAGCTGCATGGCTTACAGGAACTCACTTCTGCACGGAGTCATGCAGCACAGAACCAGGCCATTTGGCCCATTGTATCCACATCAGCCATCAGCTACCTCATTGTTGCTATCCCATTTTCCAGTCTTGAGCTCGCAGCCTTCAATGCCGTGGTGTTTTAGCTACCCATCTAAATGCTTCTTAAATATCGTGAAAGTACCTGCCCTTACCATCCCTTCAGCCAATGTGTTCCAGATATCAACCACCCTCTGCATGAACAAATTTCTTCCTCATATCCCATCTCCTACCTCTTACCATAAACCTACACCCCCTGGTTCTTACAGCTGTGCTAAAGGCAAAGGTATCTCTCTAATTACCCCATCTATGTTCCTTGTAATTTTGCACAACTCAGTCAGGTCACCCTTCAGCCTTCTCTGTTCCAAGGAAGACAAACACAGTCTGTCTAGACTCTCCTCATAGCCTAGGTCCTGGGCAATGTCTTGGTGAATCTCCTCTGCACCGCTACATCCTTCCCATAGTGTGCCAATCGGAACTGCACACCATACTCCTGTTATGACTTAACTAACATTTATATGCTAGATCATGGTGAATGAAGGCAAGTATCCTGTACACCTTATTAACCACTGAATCTACCTGTACTGGTGCCTTCAGGTATCCTTGGACATGTACACCAAGGTTCCTCTGCTCCTCAGTATTTCCCAGTGTCCTACCATTCATATACATGTCCTAGTCTTATTAGTCCTCCCAAAATGGATCACCACATTTTTCAGGATTAAATTACATTTGTCATTTCTCTACCCATGTGACCAAATGTTCGATATTGTTCTGTAGCCACTGACTACCTTCCTTACTACCAACTCATCTGCAGACTTACTTATCATATCTCCTACATTCACATCCAGATTATTAATGTGTACAACTAATAGCAAGGGTCCCACCACCAATCCCTGCAGCACCCATTATACACCACTGGCACTGGTCACATGCTTCCAGTCCCAAAAACTACCTTTGACCTTCACTCTTTGCCACCTATTACCAAGCCAACTGTAGGTCCAATTCGCCAAAATGCCCTGGATCCCATGAACCAGTCTCCCATGTGGGACTTTGTCAAAGGTCTTACTAATGAACATGTAGATTACATCAACAACATTACTCTCATTGTCACAATGACTCACTTCCTGGAAAAATTCAATCAAATCAGTTAGACAGGATCTCCCCTTAAGAAAGATAAGATGACTATCCCTGATTAATCCCCGCCTCTCTAAATGCAGATTAATCCTGTCCCTCAGATTTTTTTTCCAGTAAATTCCCTACTATTGATGTTAGACTCAGCAGTCTGTAATTACCTGGTTTATCCCTGCTACCTTTTGGTTCTGATGAAAGGTCCTCAACCTGAAACATTAACTGTTTCTATTTCCACAGACGCTGCCTGATCTGCTGAGTTTTTCCAGCATTTCTGTTTCTATTTATGGCTGTGATGACAACTGCAGTAATGGAGAGCTGCCAGTGGTATCACTACTGAGGCAAAATAAAATAAAAACAAAATGCTGGATAAACCCAGGTTTATCTCCACTTGTAAGATGACCTACCTGTCTCTGGTTTCTTGCACTATTCTTACAAAGCCCAATATAAATTTGAGGAACAGCACCTTGACTTTTGTCTGGGCACTTCACAGCCTTCCAGACCCAATACTGAAATGAACAATTTTAAGCAAATCCCTTTCTCTGCTCAGCAATGGCCAACTCAGTTCCAGGTTATCCATTTCTAATATTAATTTGGTTTCTCTCTTTCTATTGATACTGCCTGATCCACTGGGCATTTCCTACACCTCTGACTTCACAGCTACATTGCACAGTTCCTACATGTTACTTTTTTTGTTTTCTCTCACTCACTGTCTCTCTCTCTCACCTAGATGGACTCTTGATCTCACACTCTACCTCATTATGGCCTGCCACCTAACTGTCTGCCTACATTGCACTTACTCTGTAACTTTAACACTATATTCTGCATTGTTATTGCTTTTCCCTTGTACTATCTCAATGTACTGATGTGATGAAATTAACTATATGGATGGCATGCAAAACAAAGTTTTTCACTGTACCTCAGTACATGTGACAATGATACACTCATCATCAATTACCAAACAGAAAGCTTCATCCACAGCATTTCACCATGGCAACCGTTACCTCAGATACATTTTATTTGTTCTGTTCATCCCTCCCCCACCCTCTCTGAAATTTAAAACTAACTTTTTTTATCCCTTCTCAGCTCTATTGAAGCACCTTCTTTAACTCCATTCTTCTTCCTACAAATGCTGCCTGGCCTGCTGAGTGTTTCAAGCATTTCAATTGTATTTATTTTCACCAGTGAGGCTTTGCGTGGTCAATATTTCAGCAGGTAAGTATTAGAGAAAATACTCTGTTATTTTAAGCACAATCTGTGAACTTTGGAAGGTGTACGAACTGCCTGCACATAGTTTTGAAACCACCCCATCATGTCTCCCAATATCAGTAGAACAGCAGCTTTGAATAGCAAATAGAGCAACAAACTGGCATAATATGCATGTAGTTCCATGGAGGATGTTCATGACAGATATGGATTGCACCTTTAAGCTCCATTTAATGTCGGGAAGACTGGAAATAGGATTTGCATAAATTGCAATGTCATTAAGTGCTTGTCTGATGACTGGAGAAGCTCATGGATCCACATACACAAGTGGTTGGTTCAATTTCACAATGGAAATGAATGCTAGGGGAATCTTTCAGCTGAAATTAATTTTGATAATAAAATGCATGACCAGCACCTAAAAATGGAGCTAATCAAACCAATTTCTAGGCCAATGGTCTTTAAGTAGTGTAGTTAATTATCTTTCCTATACAGGATCTAACTAAAATAGACCTTCTGAACTCTTATGGTGGCTAGAAAACACTGATCCTTTTGCCCTTATCCAAGAAGTAGTCCCCAGCAGTATGTGTACTGCTTCCATTCACTGGTACGTTCTACCAGTGCTAATTATACATGTCTGCCCGTAAGCAATATGCACCAACTCAAAGATGAATCTGAAATTAATTCTTATTTAAAATAAGAGATCAACAAATATATTTTGTATGGTAAGCTAAGGTATATAACATTACTATGTCATCAGTCTAATCTGACTGGGAAAATATAACAGGGAAAGAAAATCAACTTGACACTTATTAAAAGTGCACATCTTGTGGGAAAACACGCAATGCAACTAATCAAATTCCAATGGCAATATATGCAAGGAATAAACACCTAATGTCGTTTTTGGATAAAGTTAGAGGATGGCCTAATCAATTTAGCACGCATATACAACTTTAGAACACAGATGGAATTATAGATGTCCTGATTTTATATACAGAGGATAGATGATACAGCAAACAATCTGTTATTAAGCAAGCAAACTTAGAGTATATTTAAAGAGCAGAAGGAACAGAAACTACAGCAACTTCTCCCAATAATAACAGGATAATTTTTTTTCATTTTAAAGTGCAGTCGATGGATTCAGTTATAAATAATTTATGTGCATAAAATCAATTTCAGTCTCTTACACTAGTGTGAACATCAAGCTCGATTGACAGAAAATTATCCAATAAAATCTCCACTCTGCCTTGCAACAGTGTTGTCAGTGTATATAGCCTTTGACTTAATACTGCAATATTACTGGAATCTTAAATATTTGGCAATTTCAGAAACAGCTGCTGAATTGATTGGTGTTTTAGATCTTCTCTAAGAAAGAGATGTAAAGTCTCACTGCTAAGACAGCACAGTGCCAGAATTAATGGAAGAGTTCAACAACATGAGCTGTTTTAATTATATATGTGAACATTAGAGTCTATAATGCCAAAGGCTGATGCCTGAGTGTGACAAAAGCATGATAATAGGAAGTACAGTTTTATAAACAGAAAATGGGGTGTGGCTGATTTTATTTTATTTTAAGCATGTGCTCAAAATATTTTACATAGTGAGCTAATTCAATACAGCCTCCTGAATTATAATTCAGATCAAAACACAAACTAAGAATACTTGGCAGTTATCTGTCATAAATCTTGAGAATACTAGGCTTACAAAAATTTACTTTATTAAATGCCTCAACATTAAAATAACACATGAATATTAAATATGTTAAATAATCTTCTTGGTATCTTCCCAGATGCTTACCCAAAACCACAAGATTAATAGCAGGCTTCCAATCATACTCTCCTGCATTCTTCACTTTGCATGTATACAGTCCAGAATCTGTTGCCTGCAGGGAAGAAATTTTAATGGAAGCATCGCCCATCATGTAATCTGCTGCAAAGGAGATTCTTCCTCTCTGCTTTGCACTTAAGTTCTCGTACACAGAACCCAATGAGTAAGTGATCACCTGTGAATCAATCAGAATGGAATTAGATCACTTTCTATTAGCAACATTAAAAACATAAAATGAGACCCCAATGGAGGTTTTTGGCATTATAGGTTTTTGGGTCTAACTTGGATATCCTTCAGGATATAATGGCATTGATCATCCAGTAGGGGATGTCGTACATTTAGAGAATTACCTATAGTGTTCCAAGTTGCAACTCTCTCATTATCCAATTACATCTCCTCTCACCCAGCACAAAAGATATGAAAGGGTTTTCATTCCATAGATTCACTTACACTAATCATACATCAAAACCTATTTTATTCTCCCCACATCCCCATCAATTTCTCCCAGTTTCTATTATTCACTTAAGCAGTAAAGGCAACTTATATTCACCAATTAACCTATCAACTGGCACACTATTGGCATGTGGGAGAAAACCAGACCACCTGAGGAAAAACCCATGTGATCAAAGGGAGAACATACAAACTCTACACAGACAGCACCCGGGGTCATGATTGAACCCAGGTCGCTGAACCTTCAAGGCAGCAGCTCTACTAGATGTGCCAATATGATGCCCTTTGTCATTAGTTCCTCATGTGATTACTATGTCATTCATTCACTGATTGCCAATTGCTTAAGATATTTGTTAGTTAATGTCATCTTTAGCATCCTTTAAAGCTGTTATAGAAGTATGATACTTGTCTAGATGAGATATCATGGAAAATCAAACAGAATAAGACAACCAGCTAATCACTATTGCTGAACACACAATGGAAACAATTCACAAAAGCATCATAAAATGTGCCCCTATAATCCACATTTAGTATCTGCAACCAATGAGGAATTTTTCTCCTTAATAGTTCTCAATAAAGATATCAGGGATGTGATACGTAGACTGGTGACTGGTTAGTGAAACATGAAAAGCAGGGTTAGTCAGCCTCACAGCCAAATTATTGAGGATATTCAGAAAAAGGAAGATCACTGGGGATCTAGAAAACTAAACTTCATAAAAGGAAGAGACACTAAATATCTTCTGAAGCAGATGACCAGCAAGATCTCACTGGATGAATAACATGGAGAGCAAGTGATTCAATTTCATAAAGAATTAAACTTGTAAGTGGAACTCCTGCCCTTGCAACCATCATTGTGCTTCATGGTAATTAATGAAGGCCACATAACTCATCACCAGCTCACAAAGTGACAAATTCAAAGCATTTTATTTAACCCGCGTTGATGTGTTATAACAGTCATGTCTTTAGGTTAAAATTGCTATGGATCAGGATGTGAAAATATTGCATGTCTGGTCAGTAAATTTATGCAGTGTGGTAGGAATATCTGAATTCCTTAATGTCTGACACTTTGTAAATTGATGTGATGTCTGCATTCTGATATTGAACAAATGAATCATAAAACAAGTGGGTTTTGCATGAAGTTGCAGCAGTAATCTGTGTTCATGGATGGAAGGAAGCCACAGGGAATGCTTTGTTGCTCATGATGATATTTCCTCACCACAGGATGTTTCAAACTATAATGTGGCCTTTTCAAAACCACATCCCACTGATTCAAGCATTCAGAAAATTTAACACCTCTGAAAATGATCTGTAATTTGACCATCTGCTCACTGAATATTTCCATGAATTGCTTTTTTTTACACTTCGTTGGCTTTCTTTCCGGAACACTGATGGTAACACTGATGATGTACACACATTGATGATAGCGTGGGCTTAGGTAATAAAGCAGACATTAAGCACTGCTTTGTAATACACAGCCTAACTCTCAGGCTCTTTCAGCAGAACATGAATCTAATTTAATTTATAGTTCCCACATGGATGGCAATTGATCCAATCCCTCCTTCTCCAAGTTCTTCTCCAATCATGTCCTTAACCCTGCCAATGGGCAAGTAACACAACCTTTTGGATTCCTGGTCCTGGATATGGAAAACAGTACCAAGACTTTGACTTGTTATCCCCTGACAAATTTATTTCTTTATGTACTTCCCAACTGAATAACCTCTTCTACCATGGTGCCATTATTCATTTCCCCATTGTTCCTGCAGTGTTTTCTTTCATCCACAACTAAACACAGGACTATATACATTTTGGAGAATGGCAAGAGCTGAGGATCTTCCACCTCTGCAAGTGAGGTCCTCTCATCTGCCTGAGTCAGAGTCCCTTCTTCCTGTCCCTGGCCACTTATGAATTCTAAACCACTGAAGAAGTGTGACTAAAAGTGTCCAGATAATTCTTCCTCTTCTTGCAATGTCAGTACCTCAGGCTCCAGACCATAAACTCTGAGCCAAAGTTCATTGAGTGGCAGAGATTTACTGCTGAAGTGATTCTTGGAATTACTCATCTCCTCACAAAATTCCATACACTGCATATAGCTTCCAGAATGCCATCCCTATCTAACCTCATTTGTACATATAATTTATTAAAGTTTGAAGTATTTAATTTTCTTGGTTAAGTTTTATTTTGTTTTATACTGTAATTGAAGTAACTGGTTTAAATATTATTCATGTGAAAGATTAATGTGAAACAGCAGCATAATTTGACCCAGTACACATGGAGGATTAAAGACTACATGGCACTGAATAATATGTCTTTTCCTAAATTAGCATCAAATATCTTAAAATACAAGTCAGGTGGTCCCTTCAAGAATCTGAGCAAATATCAAAGCAATAGAAGTTGGCTAAATACAGAATGGAATACAAAGTCATGCTGAAAGGGTGAGATGAAGAAGCGTGACAAGAATGTCATGTAAATCACTGTCATAGATGTTGTACATTCTATCAGAGGTCCCAGATATGCTGATTAATACAATGAACAATGCTGTCACATTGCATACTTGCTGTGTGCAAATTGGCTGTCATGTTTCCTACATAACACTTCAGAAGTACTTCATTAGTTAAAAAGTTTTTGTGATGTCCTGAAAGGGAATGTTCAAATTGTTACCTGCCATGTGCTAGAAAGATCTTCAAATGGGTGAATATAGTCTGCAGGGTGCAGAGGTCCTGCAGGGTGTGTTATGGAAGAACACTGGTACACCATACCTCGCAGATATGCTTCCCCAAAAAAGTATCAGTCCCAGCTAAAGGGGGGTTATTGTGTGAAGTTTAGACGTCAACCAATGCCATGTGAAAGAAAAGGAAAACGACATTTGAAGTAACTTTGTCACAAGCCTCAATACAGATCACTTTTCCAGTCACTTCCTTATTGAGTAAATGGAATGCAGCTGTCAAACTTGACATTTAGGGTGCAGGTGTGCTGTCTTTGTTTATTAAAGATATGCAGTGCTATAGACTATTTAAATGTTAACATATTCTATCACTGCAGCTAGGAATACAAGTTTACATTTGCATTAACTAACATGATTAACTACAAGGCAGAGAGTGGAAACAAATGGAAGAAAGATTGACAACAACGTTCCCCCTAGCTGTGGAGTCAAAATGACAGAACATTAGTAACCATTCTCATAAACTTCCTCGCAACCATAATGCATTCTCTGGACATGTTCATACAACTGCAATGAAGCAAATTGTTACCATTTCCATGATTTTTGCAGCAGTTGATTTGGAAATGTAGATTTTCATCAGTATATAGAACATATAGGATCTGTAGTAACTTTAAACAGAAAATGGTTTGGGCCATACATATACGGAATAATTAGAATCTGGTCACTTACAGAACTGGCACCACAGTCTTCAAAAACACTATTACGTAACTGAGCAGGCAACAATAAAAGCCATAAGGAAACTTGTCCAAATGCCTAACTTTTTAGTTCCTTGCCAGTTTAGATTATTCAGTGTCTTATTCCAGGAAAAATCTCTTTTAAGTGAGGAACTTCTTGCATCAAGCAACATTTATGAAATGTCTTGGTAAGAGTCAGAAATGGTCCACGTGAAGACGAGAGCAGGGTGGAAGTTGGTGGTGAAGGTGATAAAATTGGTGAGTTCTGCATGGGTGCAAGAAGCAGCACCAATGCAGTCATCAGTGTAACAGAGAAAGAGTTGGGGAGTGGTGCCAGAGTAGGTTTGGAACAGGGACTGTTCCATATAGCTAAAGAGATAGGCATAGCTCGGGCCCAGGTAGGTGAGTCAAAAGATAAGTTGTTCAGAGTAAGAACAAGTTCAGCCAGGCAGATGAGTGTTGGTGGAGGGGAACTGGTTGGATCTTCCTGATGGGGGATGGAGGCGCATTAAAACTTGACACCCAAAGTGAGGATGAGGCAGTGGGGGCCAGGGAAGTTGTCCAAACGGTGGACGCTTTGCAAGGTGTCCCAGATGAAGGTGGGAAGGGACTGGACAAGAGGAGACAGGATGGAGTCGAGGTATGAGGAGATGAATTCAGTGGGGCAAGAGCAGGCAGAAGCAAGGAACCTACCCAGACAGTCCTGTTTATGGATCTTGGGTAAGAGACAGAACTATGAAATGTGCTTCATTATTTTAAAAATTGCAGAATAAGGTTAAGATGAAACAGTTGATGAAACCAAAGTAAATTATGATGCAATGTGGCCATTTTAAGAAAGATTAACACAATTTACACTCTTTGTGAT
Organism: Rhina ancylostomus; assembly: GCA_030265395.1. Classification (NCBI taxonomy): domain Eukaryota; kingdom Metazoa; phylum Chordata; class Chondrichthyes; order Rhinopristiformes; family Rhinidae; genus Rhina; species Rhina ancylostomus. Next base: position 13,909,410 of record JARFYF010000060.1, on the reverse strand, counting down.
TTTTATAAATTACTTGGATGAGGATGTGGAAGGCTGAGTTAGTAAGTCTGCTGATGATACAAAGGTTGGTGGTGGTGTGGATAGTGTAGAAGGTTGCTATAGATTACAACAGGATATTGATAGAATTCAGACCTGGGCTGAGAAGTGGCAGATGGAGTTCAACACGAATAATTGTGAAGTGATACACTTCGGGAGGTCGAATCTGAAGGCAGAATACAAGGTTAATGACAGGAATCTTACAGGTGTGGAAGAACAGAGGGATCTTAGGGTCCACGTCCATAGATCCCTCAAGGTTGCCACGCAGGTCAATAGGGTTGTTAAGAAGGCGTATGGACTGTTGGCCTTCATTAGTCGGGGTACTGAGTTCAAGAGCCGCGAGGTAATGTTGCAGCTGAATAGAACTCTGGTTGGGCCACACTTAGAGTATTGTGTTCAATTCTGGTCACCTCATTACTAGAAAGGATGTG
>JARFYF010000060.1:13761834-13777467 GCA_030265395.1 Rhina ancylostomus | reverse complement strand
TAGATCCCCCTTCAATAACTTTTTAATTTAGAGGAACGGAGTTGACAACATAATATTGCTCTGTTTCTATTGAGAAACTTTAGCCCAGTTTTTATTTGTTTTATTTTTGTTTGCTTAGTTTAGTTTACATTGTTTATAATTTTTTTGAATTGATTTGGGGTTTCTTTTTTTTTCAATTTATATAATCTTTTTCTTTCCTTTCTTTTTATACTCTGTTCATTAACTAAGAGATTGTTGGACCTAAGTCATGAGTGTTATCCAGATCTCTTTGTAATACATGTATGAGCATTGATGCTATATATTAATCTGTATTGATCTGAAAAATAATAAAAAAGATTGAAAAAGAAAGTAGGAGGGATGGTTGTAGATTTGAAGGTGGGGAAACAAATACCCTGAGAGGTTGAAATCATTAACAAAAAGCTCACATTAAGTTCAGGAAGAGAAATTGAGAATTAAGAGTTTGATTGAAATAGGATCAAATGTAGATGACATGATTCATGTGGAGAAGCTAAGTTGGAAGAGAGCAAGTGGGAAATGAGATCAAAACTTGAAAAAGAAATGTGGGAATTTGTCCTCTGTTGCATTGTAGATCTACATCTGTGCATTGTATTCCACTCTGAGGAAATGTGCTACTACTGAGGTCATTAGCTTTAATGTTGACTTCATTCTAATGTGTTAAATGAGAATTTTAGAAATGGAGTTCAATACACAAACATGACTACATATGCTATTAGTACAATGCATGAGAACAAATTTTATACTCTGTTTTCTTGGCTACTGTAGCAGCGACTATTTGGGGAGATTTGGCCTGACAACAAGTAGGAAGGGAGGAAAGTGGCATATGAGTGAATGGTTTCTTTTCAACAAAAGATATCCATGAATTCGTGTTGCTGAAGACGGTGGTGTCGGAGGCAGGAGAATATAATCTTATGTGGTTATGTTGTGAAGGAGAAAAGCCAGGAATTATCTTTACTTTCCCAGAAAATAATTGAATAGTGAAGTAAATTAGCAATAGAGAACAGGGTCTGCTGATGCTTATATGGTTCAGCTAAATCTGCCAATGGTTCAATGAAATTTCCCTTAAAAATGTTATCACAGGTCATTGACTTAAGAAAGCAATTCTCTTTCTCTCTCCACAGTTGCTCCCTGACCTATCGAGTGTTTTCAGCATTTTTCTGTTTTTGTTCCAACCTGTAACTCTTTGATTATATAGGAACAAAGATCAGGGCCACAATATGGTGAAAGATGAGGGTGAGAGAGTAATAATTTTAACGTGGAGGGTATCAAAAGTATAAGAATAGATGTAATTTAGTAGTTGTAGAGAATGTCATAATGATTACTGGGCTAGAAGCTAGCTAGATGGGAGCTTCAAACTACAGTTATAAGAAATTTAAAAGGTTTTTTAAGAGCAGACACTGAAGAAAGTAGTGTGGAAGACGAATGGATGGATGGAGACCAAAACAAGGAAATGTTCATAAAGTGTCTTATTTTGATAGTTACAGTCTGAGAGTAAAGGCCATGTGAAATAGAACAAGGGGTTGGCTGTAATTATGGATATAGAAGAGTTTATATACTCGGAGAAAAGGAGGATAGTAAACTCAGAAAAGAATAATGGCTTGACCAGTGGTGCAGAGAGGAGGTTTTAAAATTTCTAGGATTCAAAAGTAAGTTCTTGGTAGGGGAAGCTCTACAAATTGTTTCCCTTGAACAAATATCTTGCAGAAAGACTATTAGAGTTGTATTATAAGTTTGAACTAATCTGGGAGAAAATGTTTAGTGCACAATGAGCAAATAAGTGTAATAAAAATGCAGGTGAGCTTAAAATAGTAAGACTGCAGTGAACATATGGCATGATGCAGATCAGACCCATCATGAGATGGGTGGATAGTGAAGGATAGCAAACAAAAAGGGTAAAACACTGCCAAGCTTTCAATCCGTTAGTGTTATTTATGTTATTGTTATTTATGAGAATATGCCAAGTGTTAAAAGTCAAGCAATGGAAATAATTATAACAACTAACATGTGTCCTTGGCTAAAGAAATTCAGTCAAAGTAGGAAAAAATTTCCTAATTTTAACATTTTCAGAAGTTAAGATAAAAAAATGGAAGGGATGGGAAAATCATAGACATTTATGACACAAAGGAGTCCATTCAGCTCATTGTGTCCATCCTGATCAATAAAGCGAAATTTATACTGGTCTTGCTTCCCAGCTTTCTGTCTATAGCCCTGAAGGTTTAGGAACATCGAGCACTAATCCAAGTACTTTATAAATGTCCTGAGAATTTCTGCCTGCACCATCGTTTAAGGCAGAAAAATTCCAGACTGTCACTCCCCTCAAATACTTTCACCAATTACCCTCCTCCCTAGAAATACCTCCCCTAGTTATTAGCCTCTCCACTGAAATGAAGTAAGATTTACCTTTTTCATCCTGTTTCAGTGTTTAATAATTGTATGCAAGTGTGCTTATTCAGAAAGGTTATTCAGTAGTGATTATGGATTGTACAACACTGAGAGCTTGATTCCATTTCATACAAGGGGTATCTCCTCCATGGCTGTAACAGTGAGAATTGTGCATAAGGTGGTGAAGATCTTGTCAAGTTTGAAACTGTGCTGATTGTCATGGTATAAAATTGTAGTCGTACAAACTATGGAAGAGTAGGGTTTCATTGATGACAGCTTCTCAATTTCTACATTTAATTTGCACTGCAGATGCTGTCAGTTTCACACAGTAGTACCGTGGTACGGTTAAGTTGAACATGTATGAAACACATCTACTTTTTGGCATGGCGTATGTTAAATATTTTTTTGAATGAGGAACGTATCTTTAAGAACTGGTTGCTATCATGTTGGTATAGTATGTGTCCTGTACATTGTTGTAGCAACCACTGCTGCTTGGTTGAGAGTTTCTGCCTTCAATAATGGATACTTTGTGTACAGCTCTACTTTGTGCTTAAGCAAGCAACAATAAACAGGAAGCTGCAGACACTACAGACTTCCTATTTCCTGGGTAAATACAGACACAAAACAGATGAGATGAACTGTCTGATTTAATACTAAGGGATGATATGGGAAGCTTTTCAAAATAATGGGTAGCTCATAAATGGAGAATATCACGTTCCTGAATACTATCTGCTTACCTTGTGTAAATATACATCCTCATTTTGCAACATACAATTAAAGGCTATCCATTCTGTATCCTAGTGACAATAAATTGTTTTTACTAATAAATTAATTAATTCTCCAGCTCTGTGACTGTCCAAATCATTTGTGGGTTGCAGTGTGGGAGATGAGTACTGTTTCTCGAGCGTATTTCTCTCTCTCTCTCCACAGAATGCTACCTGACCTGTTGAGTATTTACAGCAGTTGTTACCATTTTTAAACAACTTTCCAATTGGGTGACATTGGATTTAGTGATGGTCAGTATCCTCTAAGAGATATCTTTTGTACAGTGCAACTTATTAGCCTGTATATTCTGTTCATATTTGTACAATTTCACATTTTACTGTGTACATTCAGTAATTTGCTTCAAATTTTTTGTACAAGATTGAATCATGCTTATTTGATTGATGCAATCTTGTGTGTGACTTTCCATATTTTTAAAGCAAAGATAAGAGTGACTATACTTCAGAAGCACCTAATTGATTGTTAGGTTCTTTAGGACATCTCAAGGTTATGAAGTTCAATATATAAATGCAGGCCTTTTTTTCAGTTAGTATTTTTTGCACTTTAAAATTTTCTGGCCATAAACAGAATTGTCTTGAATATGTAAACTGTGACTATAAGCAAACTTAAAAATCATTTTATTTAAGTATATGGAATACTCCTATATCTTGGTTTTAGTTATAAAAATAAAATTGTGTTTAAGCTCTGAAAATATTTAATTGATGGATTTTGTACTTTTTAGTTCTATTTTGCTTTTGTGTTTTCATTGTTTCTATGGAGAATCTACAGTAACAAATTAGCTTTTTGAACAAAGAGTACTACCCATTTAAAATTTCATTGGTAATTGCTTGGATGCATATAGAATATTACAGCACAGTACCGGCCCTTCGACTCAGGTGTTGTGCCGACCTTTTAACCTACTCTAAGATCAATCTAATCATTTCCTCCCACATATCTCTCCATTTTTCTATCATCCATGTGCCTATCTAAGAGTCTCTTTAAATGTCCCTAATGTATCTGCCTATACCAGCACCCCTGGCAGCATGTTCCATGCACCCACCACTCTCTGTGTGTAAGTAAAAAGAAAATCTCCCCTGTACTCTTTCCCCCAATCACCTTAAAATTATGGTGGTAGCTATTTCCACCCTGGGGGAAAAAGTCTCTGGCTGTTCATTTGATCTATTCCTCTTATCATCAGGTCACCTCTCATCCTCCTTCACTCCAAAGAGAAAAGCCCTGGATAACTCAGCCTATCCTCATAAGACATCCTCTCCAATCTAGGTAGCATCCTGGTAAATCTCCTCTGCACCGTTTCTAAAGCTTGTACATCCTTCCTATAGTGAGGTGACCAGAACTGATCACAATATTCTAAGTGTGGTCTAACCAGGGTTTTATAGAGCTGCAATGCTCTAATCACCTTCTAAAGAACATAAAGGTGACTGGATTTTGATACATGGGAAATGAGATTTGTATTACACTAATCAATAAAAGATAGGCCTTTATGAAGTTAACGGAATATTAATTTGGAAATCTCTAGCTGTTGCATTTCCTATAGTAAAACAGTGACTACATTTTGAGAGTAATTAATTGACTCTGACTCTAAAGTTCTTTATGTATACACTTTGCATTTATACACTATGTTTCACATCCCAAGGTTGTGAAATGTAGTGTATAAATGCAAACCTATTTTTTTTAGACTTGTATCCTTCTAGACTGTACAATCCTGAGAACACTCGATACAGCAGAGTATTTGAGACCAGCCAACAACCTAGCTTGTAGACTTTGTAGAACTAGTTGTGCCTCTAGCCAAACTGTTCCAGTATTAGTTACAACACTTAGATCTACATGACAATGGTAAACTGCCTAGGTATGCCCTGTCACAAAAAGTGGGACAAATACAGTCAAGCTAATTACCATCCAGTTATTTCTCAACTGTCACCAAAATGATGGAAGGTGTCATTGACAGCATTTGCTCACCAATAATCTGCTCACGTGTGCAGTTTGATCAGGACCACTTGGCTCCTGACCTCATGACAGCCCTGGTTCAAACATGGACCAAAGAGCTGAATTTCTGAGGCAAGGTTAGAGTGATTGCCCTTGACACTAATACAGCATCTGCCTAAACATGGCAATAGGGAGCTTTGGTAACTCTGAAGTAAATAGGTATTAAGGGGTTGGCACACCAGTGGTTAAGACTCATTCCTCGCACAAAGGAAGCGGTTGTAGTTGTTTGACATCCGTCATTCCAGTCCCAGGAAATCACTGCAGAAGCTCCAGGATCAAAACATCTTCAGCTGCTTCTTGAATGACTTTACTTCCGTCATAAGATCAGCAGTGAGGATTTTTGCTGATCTTCAATTTCATTCATGACTCCATAGCAAATGAACCAATCAGTGTCTGAGGCAAGACCTCAATATTTTGGCATGAGCTAATGAATGGCGAGTAATATTCAGGCCACAAAAAGCAATTACAATTTCCACAAGAGAGAATTTAACCATCTGGTCTGGATGTTCAGTGACCTGAACATTGCTATGTCCCCACCATTAACATCCTGGGGGCGGAAGGGAGGTGGGAGTAGAGGGGCAGGGTTCATCATTGACCAAGAGCTCAACTGGACCATCCACATAAATACTGTAGATACAAGAGCAGGCCACCAGCTGGTATGTGTGGTGCGTGATTTGTCTCCTAATGTCCCGAATCTTTTCCAACTATGAACAAGGTACAAGTCAGGAATGTTATGGAATACTCTCCACTTGTAGCTCTGTCAACTCTTAAGAAGCTTGACACCTTCCAAGACAAAGCAGTCTATTTGATTTCTGTGAACCAGCATAGACTAGATGGGCCAAATGACCTCCTTTGTCATGAGGAAATGGCAAATATTCATCAGTATGTTTATACTAAATTGTGAGCTGGTTGAGCAGATGAAGGGAGAGGAATAACATCTAACTTAAGGTGCCAGATTCCAAATTTTGAAATCTTTCTAAATATCAACATTTGGTAACTTTTATTGTGCCACCTAAATTTAGTTTTGAAAACCTAATTGTTCATTCATTTTGAAATCAAGTGAATCAAATTAGCTACCTGTTAAACTACCTCCGGGATGACTGAGATCAAGTGCATCAAATTGGCTACCTGATAAACTACCTCTGGGATGATGAGAATTTTTAAGAACTGTAAATTAGGACAATGTTAATCCAATTATCATACTTGTTAGACTAATCTGAATCGCTTGATGCAGTTGTACTTGGGAGATCAAGAAGGGATTTGGGAGAAACATTGTAGACTGTTTGGGGCATATCTTTAAAAAGAAAGAAAGGAAAGCAAATTACTTTACATAGTGTAATTGTAAAAATGGAGTCAAATTTACAAAAGGGGTGCAGTGGCACATGCTGGAACTGCTGAAAATCACTGCAGAAGTCCTGTGGGTGGGATTGCGCAGTTTATTTATTTAAATTATTTCAGTATTGCTGCTTTAGATTGGAATATTTTCACTTCTTACTTGAAACCTAACTTCATGAACTATTTAAAGTTCTGTTCCCATTCCTTTTACAAGAGTAGATGATTGAAAGGAAAATTACATTGACCTTCATGAAACAGATGGTTGAGGCTACAGTATAGATGGAATGATGTCCCTTTTGCAGAGCAAGCTCATGACATGTTTTTCATGGCAGTGTCGGAGCTCTTCATATTTAAGCATGGTTAAATAATTGGTTGAGATTTTCTCTTGACCATTCTAGAGCCCTAATCTACTTTGAGAAATTGACCTGCATATAGTTGCCCTAGGATTATTACAGCCAAATAAGGTGGTTATTTTTGTTATCTTTGTATTTGCTTTTAATCATCTGTTTAATCTTTTATACAAACATTCCATCAACCAACATTCAGTAAATATAACAAATTGGTAACAAAGTGCGCACTGGCTTTATGTTACAAATAGATTGTTGATGATTATTATAACACATTTCTTGCATTTCCACACTTGTCAGCACTGGATGCCAGTTGTAAGTTCATTATGGGTGTAGTTTACTAACTTCCACCACCTGGTGACTTTATTTATCTTAAGTATTAGCATAGGAATACCCTCTCTGAGGATTGATATTTGGATTTAATAAACCATTTGGGTTTTTATAACTATCTGGTAGCTTCATGGTCATCATTTTATTCCAGATTTATTTATTTAACTGAATACAGTTTCTCCTCATGCCATGGTGGGGTTTGGCCTTGTGTCTCTAGATCTCTTATGTAGATTTCTGGATTGTTAGTCTACGTGAGCACTGTGTAACCCTGCATCTGCGTCATCGGAGCTGTGAGGGTTCAAATGGAACTAATTATTCTCTTGCAAGCAGAAGGTAAGCTCTGTTCCCATGTTTTTAACTGCTCAAACATAAGAGTAAGCAATTGCATTGTTAAGATTAGCTGGGTGCAGCATCAACTGAGCAGATAATGTTGCACAGAGAACTTAAATTATCTTAAGGAGCCTCTGTTTTGCAGAAAAATGGGACAATTTACAATTTAAGTTGTCCACGGTTGCACTGTGGTCTGCACTGGTCTGTAATTCTGTAGGAACTTGCAGTGCTCTGCCAGGGGTTTAATGGCTATAATAGCAGATACTATCTGAATATTCCAGCTACTTAATATTGTAGAAGGAAAACTTTTTCCACAAACATACTTGTAACAGAAGCTATGAAGAAAGCTATTTAATATGCAAGCTGTTATCTATTTACTAAATTTTGGTTTCAATTTTTAGTGCCCATATGATTTCATACTTGGCATACAAGTTGATACTTGAAGATTCAGTTGCAATAAGTGAAACATAAGGGTTCAATTTGTATGCAAAATCAGAGAAACATTTGGGATGAAAAAATAATTAAGAATGTGAACAAATCAGTTGTTCCATTCCACAAGAAGATATAAAGCATTGCTCTGTGAACAATAATTTGAAATGCTTCACACTGCTTCTGATGACTTAAGAACATGAGATTTCCCTTGTTAATGTTAATGATAAAGTAAGCATAAAAACAAAGAACAATGTGCTGTTCTATTTGTACCAAGATGTTTTGATAACTTCATCAATGTAAGGAATCATGCTATGATGTTTTAATGTTGTTCAACAACATTTAAAAAAAAATCATATATCTGACTTATTGTAAACTTTTATCTATTCACTCTAAATACATTATTTTCTTGGTATATAGAATTTAAAATTTTTCAATCTTTATGGTCAGGCTCAAAATTCAAAAGCTTACTTGTTTACAAATGTTAGTACAGAATAACTGCACATAAAATTGTTTTAGTAATTTGTTATTATAAAGATATGGCATAGTGTCATTTTAAATACTAAAAAGAGTGCAAAGAAAAATTTCAAAGAATTTAATTTGAGACCAAAAACAAAAAATGGCTCTGTTCAATGAAAATCAATAGAAGTGCAGATTCTGGAAATCTAAAATAAAAACAGAAAATGCTGGAAATACTTGTCTTCGACCCAAAAATGTGACCTGACCTGCTGAGTATTACCAGCATTTTCTGTTTTTAGATTTGTTATTACTTGGGGTAACCTTCATGCACTTTGTTTCATTACTTCCAGTTTTGTGTAATATGATGGCAAAGTCTATTTTGGTGTCTTTGTCTGGCGGTTTCAGATATTTCAGCTTGTGAAGTAAATCACTACTGCTGGATCAGTAGGGTTTTTATCTAATTACTTAACAGTGTGCCAAACGTATTTTGAATAGGTTTCAGCTCAGGTTCTTTGTTATATAATGAAATCAGTACATCATTTTATGACATCCTTTCTCTCTCTACAGCTTGATTTGTTTTTGATTTATCAAAATTGTGTTCTTCATAACCTTTTCAGTGAAGCATACCAATGTCTAAAAGGCATCATTACTGTATATGAATGGCAGATAGTGAAATATTTTTGATCACTGTGGCACAAATTTGTTCATACAGTGCCTACTGGTCCAGGAATCCCTCTGCCAAACAATTGTGGCTGAAGCTTGACTGACATTGAGAAAGTTGTCTATTTAAGATTGAGACAAGATTTTTCTTTTCTTGGATGATCAGGAATCCCTGGAATTCTTGCTCCCAGATTGGTGTGGAAGCTAAATCAGTGAATGCATTCAAAGCTGATATATACAGTTTTTTCATAGGAAGTTGTGAGCAACAAGCAGGAAAGTAGAGCCAAGGCTAAGATCAGATCAGCCACAATCTTGTCAAATGGCGGGCAGGCTTGAGGAGCCATGTCACTAATCCCTGCTTCTATTTCATAAATTTGGTAAATTAGTTTATTATTGTCACATGTACAGAGGTAAAGTGAAAAATTTTGTTTTGCATGTCAGCCATACAGATCATTTCATCACATCAGTGCATTGAGGTAGTACAAGGTAAAGCAATAACAGAATGCAGAATAAAGTATTACAGTTACAGACAAAGGGCAGTGCTGGCAAACAATAAGGTGCAAGCCATATTGAGGTAGATTGTGAGGTCAAGAGTCCATTCTTATCATACTAGGGGATTGTTCAATAGTCTTATAACAGTGGGATAGTAGCTGTCCTTGACCCTGGTGGTACGTGCTTTCAGGCTTTTGTATCTTCTGCTCAATGGGAGGCGGGAAGAAGAGATTATGTTCAGGGTGGGTGAGATCTTTGATTATGTTGGCTCCTTTACTGAGGCAGCAAGAAGTATAGACCGAGTCCATGGAGGCTGGTTTCTGTGATGTGCTGAGTTGTGTCCACAACTCTCTATATTCTAATGTTAAGGAATATTGCTTGGAGAATCGAACACAAATCGTTAAACAGTAACATTGTTAGCTTTCCTAAGTTACTTGATGTAGCTGGATATTTACCTTTTGTAAATTATGCACAAAACATCCAGATGCATCTACATCCTCGACCTCTGCAGTCTTTCACCATTTATTTTCACTCTTTTTGCCATAACATACAATTTTACATTTTCCCACATTGTACTTAGTTTGCCATCATCTTTTGGTTCTTCAGCCTCTTTATGTTATCTTCACAATTTACTTTCCAGCTTGTTTGTGTGTCATAAATAAATATAGCAACCAAGTGTTTGCTACTTTCATCCAAGTAATTAATGTACATTGAAATAAATTGAGGCCCTGTAATGTGCTGTTTGTTACACCTTGCCTGATGGGAAGTATTTTTGATTTTGAGTGGGGGGGGGTGGGTAATGTGGGTAGTTATCGATAGGTTGAAGATGTAGGATATTGGTGGGGATTAGTATTGTGGGGATGAAAAATGGGAGAGTGTAGGTCTGAAGGAGAAGATGTAAGTGATGAAACTGAACATGATCTCAGCCAGACAGATGATATTAAACATTATGCATTAATTTCCAGTGAAGCTTGGATATTGTTAAATGCAAGTCTGGCTATAAAATCACACTAGCTAGCAAGTCTGGCTATAAAATCACACTAGCCCAACAAGAGTGATTCATGAACAGAAGTACCCATGGAGCGGTGTGATTTAACCTGGACATGAGTGTGTTCCCCTCTGGGGGGGTGGGGGGATGGGTGATGTGGAATTGAATTTCAGTTTCATAATGCTGCCAAAAACAGTACTGCATGTCTGAGTTTCTAGGCATAGATAATAAAGCATATTAGAACTTGTGCTTTATAAATAGTGAAAACACAAAATTGAGGTGGTAAAATTAAATGTGTGCTAATCGTTAATTATTCTCATTAGAATATTGGACTATCTTGTATGCCCTACTTTTGAGAGGATCTCAAGAGCATAAGGAGTGTGCAAACAAGATTTTCTGAGGGAAGATCAGGGACAAGTGGTTTGATGTGTGACAATACACAACTCCAAGTGTAAATAGAGATCAGATAAGACCTTTATTTAAAAAAACACTTTTTGCTAAGGTGAATTGAGAGAAACTATTTTTGCAGCTTGGTGAACTTGTAAATGAAGAACATTAAGATCATTTAAAGAAAGGGTGAGTAGGAGAATTTTTTTTCCATAAAATCATGTAACATCCTACCAGGATTACAATGGCAGCAGAATTCCTAATCTGAACATGGATAATGGCAGGCATGGTAGTGTAGCGGTTAGCGTAACACTATTACAGCGCCAGCAACCCTGGTTTAATTCTAGCCACTGTCTGTAAGGAGTTTTTATGTTCTCCCTGTGTCTGTGTGGGTTTCTTCTGGGTGCTCTGATTTCCTCTCTCATTCCAAAGACGTACACATTAGGAAGTTGTGGGCATGCTATGTTGGCACCAGAAGCATGGCAACACTTGGGGGCTGCCCCCAGAACACTATGCAAAAAATGTATTTGGCTGTGTATTTCAATGTACATGTGACTAATAAAGAGATCTTATAAGGAGAAACCATAAGACAACATCTTTTTCGATTGCTCTTTCAGAGACTTACCACAGACATGATTGCCTTAAACATAACATTTAACAATTCTAATTTTATAGTTCATGTTTTGCCCTTCCACAGATGAAATAAACACAACAAATGCTGGAAATAGTCAGCAGGTTAAGCAGCATGTGTGGAAAGAGCAACATAGGTTACAGGATCTCAGACATAAAATGCAAACTCTGTTTTTTCTCTCCACAAGTGCTGCCTGACCTGCTAAGTGTTTCTAGGATTTTCTGTTTTATTTCAATTTCCAGCATCTGTGGCTTTTGATTTTCATTTTACAGATGATTGCTCAAAGAGAATCTGGCAATTATTTTTAGATAAAGGGACGTGTTGCATTTCCTCCTTTCAGTAGCTTACTCTGCTCATCTGTTTTGATTTGAAATTATGATTTTTTTTGTTCCATTGAGTGTATTCTGGCCTAGAAATGCCAGATGCTTTAAGTAAAAATATATGTCAGTGACCATTTTGATTGTGGGCCAGCTTCTCCACACTTAAGTGCCCGAGCACTCTGGCATTAGTGGAAATTTTTGTAGTGACTGGGGATTAGACTGATTGGGGACTAGGTTGTCAGCATATAGTTAGTTTACTGGAGTGACGGCTGTCCAGAAGCCAAATTTGAGCCAGTGGCAAGTGCATAAGCAAGATCAATGCTTGTCATTTCAAATCTCTGCTTGTTTCATGGTTCTCACCAATCACGCCAGTATTGTTTTGATATCAACATGGGCTCCAAGCCGAATAGCAGTTTGGTGTTTGGAACTTTCCTTCTTGTTTTCAAAGTTCCCTCCCTATCTGAGAGCTTTTCTTCAGCCATTCATCCATTTGAATTTTCTGTGCTGCTCCAATTCTTGTGCATCCTTGGTTTTAGTTGCCCCAAATTGGCATCTGCAGAGATCCTAATATCTGGATTTTGGTCATACATTTCTGTTTTTCCTCCTTTTCAGGACTACCTAAATAGAAATTCTAAAGCAGTTTGATGGTCTCGGTCACTCAGTCTGTGCTGTGTCCGAGATCCAAAGTACACAGTACAACTGACTGGGTGTTACATGTTTTCAGCAGAGAAAACCTGCTGCCTTGTTTTCTGTTCAGAGTGGCCAGTTGGGGTGGAGGGGAGAGGGAAAATTGCAGCCTCATACTAAGGTAATCACGTGGACAGGAGCTGCAGGATCCAGGGCTTTGAAGCATGGGATAACTGGAGATGTTTGGTGGGAGGGCTCGAAATCATGTGATTGTGGGGTTTTGCTGCAGCACTGAGTGCAAGGTTGAAGCTCAGTTGTTGACTTAACTGGCATAGTTACCAGTTCAACGTTATGTTGAGAAGAGCACATTGTGCTGGAAGTGTGCAACCATGATCATTCCCAGGTGAACATGCTCCAAGTTTCCATGTGTTTCTTCAAAACAAATGTTTTATAGAGAATGATGTCACTCTCTGTGCCTTTTGATACTGAAATCACATCAGGGCCAGAATGTAAGGCCTGGGTGATGCAGAATAACCTGGAAGCAGGTGTTATCAAGTTTCACTTTTGGAAGGGTTTTGCAGGTAGGTGGGAGCCTGATTTTTATTTTTAAGCAATTCGTTGTAAGGTATTCCTTGATATATAGCTCTCACCTGTATTAATAATTCTTTGTTCCTCATTGTCATATTTTATTTGAAAGTGATCTTGTGAAGGACAACATGCTTTACTACACTAACAGCAGCATACATGTACAAGTTCTTCAGCCAGCCAGAGTAGTGTACCCATGATGTTGAGCACAATTATAGATTCTATTTCAAAGTTTTGAAGTGAATCATTTCTTTAAAAAAAAATTGATATCTGTTTTCCTATACCAGCTCTCTGATTGACAAAATGATATGTTCCTGCTCCATTCTCTTTAGTACTGCACCTGCTCACACACAAGCTTGTACTTGGCATGGATAATTGTAACTGAATACCCTGATGGCATAGCTGGTTTCCATCATCATAGCCAATGATGCTCCATTCTGTTTTCATCTCCCACCATCATCTTTCATCAGCTGTTTTCCAGGTATTATTAGCTTAGCTAATTCTCTGAACTAATGTGTTATGTAGTTGTTAATACATCTTCCCTGAACTCATTACTTAAAGGATGTAAAGGTTTTATTTTTCTTTTTGCCGACAAGGTACAGAGGGAAACTTAATATCTTGTATCAAAACATTTGTATTTCTTTTAATGCATTTCAATTTTGGATTTTTTTTAATATACTTTAAATCCCTGGAGCCAAGTCAGCTCTCATAAAACTAAAATTGCATTCTCATATTTTAAAGTGGAATCTGTTTTGCTTAGTTGCATATTTATAAATATAATTTTCTCTGCAAATGTACAGTATGTCAATGCTGTTATGTACGTATGTATGTTAGATACTTACGGATGTGATTGCACTGGAATAGTTGCAGAAGATGTTCACCAGACTGTTGCCTGGGATGGGATGTTTCAATTATGAGGAGATGCTGGATAGGCTGGGTTTGTTTTCCTTGGAGAAGAGGAGGCTGAGGGGGATGGGTGGGAGCAGAGAGGACCTGATAAGAGCTAAACAAAATTATGAGAAGCACAGATTAGGTAGATAGTAAGAAACTTTTCCCCAAGGCAGAGGTGACTGTGACCAGAGGGCATAGGTTTCAGGTGGGGAGTCAGCACTTTGGAGGAGATCTGGGGAAAATGTATTTAACCCAGAGGATACTTGTAACAGGAATGCACTGCCTGAGAAGGTGTTGTACCCTCACAACATTTAAAAGCATCTGGATGAGCACTTGAATCTCCAAGGCATGGAAGGCTATGGATCAAGCACTTGTAAATGGGATTAGTATAGATAGGCACTTCATGGTTGGCATGGATATGGTAGGCCAAAGGGCTTGTTTCTGTGCTGAATGACTCTGACTCCATACAATCAAAAAAACAGGGACAAACAGAACATAGAACAGTACAGCACAGGAACAAGCCCTTTCATCCACAATGTTGTGGCAAACTAATTAAACGCCTAACTAAACTAATCCCTTCTATGTACACAAGGACCATATCCCTCATTCTCTGCATATTCATGTGCCTATCTAAGAGCCTCTTAAATGCCTCCATCATATTTGCCTCCTCTACCACCTTGACAGCCACCACTCTCTGTGGTGGGGGGACGGGTGTGGAAAATTACCCCTCACATCTCCTTTGAACTTGCCCCCTCTCACCTTAAATGTATGCCCTCTAGTAAAAGACATTTCAACCCCAGGAAAAAAGATACCGGCTGCCTACCCTACCAATGCCTCTTATAATCTTAAACTTCTACCAGGTCTCCCTTCAGCCTCCGCCACTCCAGAGAAAACAACCTAAGTTTGTCTAACCTCTCCTTGTAGCACATGCCCTCTAATCCAGGCAGCATCCTGGTAAACCTCTTCTGCACTCTCTCCAAAGCCGCCACATACTTCTTATAATGAAGTGACCAGAATTGAATCCAATACTCCAGATGCGGAATAACCAGGGTTTTAAAAAGCTGCAACATAATTTCCTGACTCTTGAACTCACTGCCTTGACTAATAAAGGCAAACATGCCATATGCCTTGTTTATCATCCTATTAGCCTGTGCAGCCACTTTCGGGGAGCTATGGACTTGGACCCAAGATTCCTCTGTACATCGACACTGTTAGGGGTCCTGCCATTAACTATATACTGTCCCATTACATTTGATCTCCCAAAGTGCAACACCTTGCACTTGGCCGGATTAAACTCCATTTGCCACTTCTCTACCCATATCTGCATCCTGCTGTATCCTTTGGCAATCTACATTATCTATAATGTCACCAATCTTTGTATCATCTGTGAACTTACTAACCCACCCATCCATGTTTTCATCCAAGTCATATTCATATATATATCTATCAATCTCACACACACACTCTCACACACACACACACACTCTCACACACACACTCTCTCACACACACACACACACACACACACACTCTCTCTCTCTCACTCTCTCTCTCACTCTCTCTCTCTCTCACACACTCTCTCTCTCTCTCTCTCTCACACACACTCTCTCTCTCTCTCTCTCACACACTCTCTCTCTCTCACACACACTCTCGCGC